>CM060308.1:1714974-1727474 GCA_030674185.1 Monoplex corrugatus | reverse complement strand
TATGATTTATCACACAATATGATTTCTATGTTTTTAAATGAGACGTATGATTTGTCACACAATATGATTTCTATGTTTTTAAATTATGTATATGATTTGTCACACAATATGATTTCTATGTTTTTAAATTAGACATATGATTTGTCACACAATATGATTTCTATGTTTTTAAATGAGACGTATGATTTGTCACACAATATGATTTCTCTGTTTTTAAATGAGACGTATGATTTGTCACACAATATGATTTCTATGTTTTTAAATGAGACGTATGATTTGTCACACAATATGATTTCTCTGTTTTTAAATGAGACATATGATTTGTCACACAATATGATTTCTATATTTTTAAATGAGACATATGATTTGTCACACAATATGATTTCTATGTTTTTAAATGAGACATATGTCACATAAGATGATTTGTAAGTTTTTCAGTGATATGAATGATTTGTTACATAAGATAGTTTGTGTCTTTTTAAATGTTACATTTGTCACACAGAGGATTTATATGATACATGTCACACAAGATAATTTGTGTTTTTAAACGATACATATGATTTGTCACACAAGATAATTTGTGTTTTTAAACGATACATATGATTTGTCACACAAAATGATTTGTATGTTTTTAAATGATACATATGATTTGTCACACAAAATGATTTGTATGTTTTTAAATGATACATATGATTTGTCACACAAAATGATTTGTATGTTTTTAAATGATACATCGCAAACTGAGGTGGTACGGGCACGTCACACGATCATCTGGACTGGCCAAACCGTCTTGCAGGGAACAGTTCAGGGAGGGAGACGAAGAGGCAGACAGAGAAAAAGATGGGAAGACAATATCAGAGAGTGGACTGGCCTTGAATGGAATATCATTCTGCGGAAAGCTGAGGACCGTGAGGAGTGGAGGAAGTTGGTTGCAAAATCTTCAATGGTGCCCCAACGGTCAAACCAGACTACGGGACTGATGATGATGATGATGAAATGATACATATGATTTGTCACACAAAATGATTTGTATGTTTTTAAACGATACATATGATTTGTCACACAATATGATTTCTATGTTTTTAAACGATACATATGATTTGTCACACAAAATGATTTGTATGTTTTTAAACGATACATATGATTTGTCACACAAAATGATTTGTATGTTTTTAAACGATACATATGATTTGTCACACAAAATGATTTGTATGTTTTTAAATGATACATATGATTTGTCACACAAAATGATTTGTATGTTTTAAATGATACATATGATTTGTCACACAAAATGATTTGTATGTTTTTAAATGATACATATGATTTGTCACACAAAATGATTTGTATGTTTTTAAATAGATACATATGATTTGTCACACAAAATGATTTGTGTGTTTTTAAATGATACATATGATTTGTCACACAAAATGATTTGTGTGTTTTTAAATGATACATATGATTTGTCACACAAAATGATTTGTGTGTTTTTAAATGATACATATGATTTGTCACACAAATGATTTGTATGTTTTTAAATGATACATATGATTTGTCACACAAAATGATTTGTGTGTTTTTAAATGATACATATGATTTGTCACACAATTGATTTGTATGTTTTTAAATGATACATATGATTTGTCACACAAAATGATTTGTGTGTTATTAAGGAATATGAATGATGTGTCACATGAGATAGTTGTGTTTTTAGATAACACATATGATATGTGTGTTTTACATGATACATATAATTTATCACACAAGGTGATTTGTGTGTTTTACATGATACATATAATTTATCACACAAGGTGATTTGTGTGTTTTACATGATACATATAATTTGTCACACAAGGTGATTTGTGTGTTTTACATGATACATTAATTTGTCACACAAGGTGATTTGTGTGTTTTTACATGATACATATAATTTTCACACAAGGTGATTTGTGTGTTTTACATGATACATATAATTTTATCACACAAGGTGATTTGTGTGTTTTTCAATGATACATTAATTTTCACACAAGTGATTTGTGTGTTTTACATGATACATATAATTTATCACACAAGGTGATTTGTGTGTTTTTACAATGATACATATAATTTGTAACACAAGATGATATTGTGTGTTTTTCAATGATACATATAATTTGTAACACAAGATGATTTGTGTGTTTTTAATGATACATATAATTTGTCACACAAGAGTGATTTGTTGTGTTTTACATGATACATATAATTTGTCACACAAGGTGATTTGTGTGTTTTAATGATACATATAATTTGTCACACAAGGTGATTGTGTGTTTAGATACATATAATTTGTCAACAGTTCAGGAGGTGAATATAAAAAGTGTGTGTTTTTAATGATACATTATTGTCAACTAAGGGATTTGGTTTCAATACATTAATTTGTCCCAAGGTTTGTGTGTTTTTAGATAATACATATAATTTGTCACACAAGGTGATTTGTGTGTTTTACATGATACATATAATTTGTCACACAAGGTGATTTGGTGTTTTTAGATAATACATATAATTTGTCACACAAGGTGATTTGTGTGTTTTTAACGATACAATATGAATTTGTCACACAAAAGTGATTTGTGTGTTTTTAATGATACATATAATTTGTCACACAAGGTGATTTGTGTGTTTTTAATGATACATATAATTTGTCACACAAGGTGATTTGTGTGTTTTACATGATACATATAATTTGTCACACAAGGTGATTTGTGTGTTTTTAATGATACATATAATTTTCACACAAGGTGATTTGTGTGTTTTACATGATACATATAATTTGTCACACAAGTGATTTGTGTGTTTTTAATGATACATATATTTGTCACACAAGGTGATTTGTGTGTTTTTACATGATACATATAATTTGTCACACAAGGTGATTTGTGTGTTTTACATGATACATATAATTTATCACACAAGGTGATTTGTGTGTTTTACATGATACATATAATTTGTCACACAAGGTGATTTGTGTGTTTTTAATGATACATATAATTTGTCACACAAGGTGATTTGTGTGTTTTTACATGATACATATAATTTATCACACAAGGTGATTTGTGTGTTTTACAATGATACATATAATTTGTCACACAAGGTGATTTGTGTGTTTTACATGATACATATAATTTATCACACAAGGTGATTTGTGTGTTTTACATGATACATATAATTTGTACACAAAGGTGATTTGTGTTTTTAAGTACATATAATTGTCAACAAAAGTGATTTGTGTGTTTTACATGAAATATAATTTGTCACACAATGATTTGTGTGTTTTAATGACATATTTTGTTAACAAGGTATTTGTGTGATTGTTACAATACATTAATTTATCACACAAGTTGATTTGTGTGTTTTTCAATGAACTTATTTGTGAAAAGGGATTTGTGTGTTTACATGATACATATAATTTTCACGGGATTTGTGTGTTTTTGTTACAATAATTTGTAACACAAGATGATTTTGTGTGTTTTAATGAAATTATTTGTCAACACAAGATATTTGTGTTGTTTTCAGATGATACATAATATTTGGCTACACGAAGGTGATTTGTGTGTTTTACATAAATACATATATTTGTCACGTTACAGGTGATTGTGTGATCTTCAAGATACTTAATTGTGTACACAATGGTGATTTGTGTTGTTTTATGTAATTACATGATGTTATGTCACCAAGGTGTTTGTGTGTTTTACATGATTACATATAATTTGTACCAAGGTGTTTTGTGTGTTTTATAGATAATACATATAATTTGGTACAATGGTGATTTGTGTGTTTTATATGATAATATGATTTGTCTATCAAGGTGATTTGTGTGTTTTTTAGATATACATATAATTTGTCACACAGGTATTGTGTGTTTTACATGATAATATATATTTTATCACACAAGGTGATTTGTGTGTTTTATAGATGATACATATAATTTGTCACACAGGTGTTTGATTGTTTTACATGATACAGTATATATTGGTATCACAAGGTGGATTTTTGTGTTTTACATGATACATATAATTTTGTCACACAAGGTGATTTGTTGTGTTTTACATGATACATATAATTTATCACACAAGGTGATTTGTGTGTTTTACATGATACATATAATTTGTCACACAAGGTGATTTGTGTGTTTTTAGATAATACATATAATTTGTCACACAAGGTGATTTGTGTGTTTTACATGATACATATAATTTATCACACAAGGTGATTTGTGTGTTTTACATGATACATATAATTTATCACACAAGGTGATTTGTGTGTTTTACATGATACATATAATTTGTCACACAAGGTGATTTGTGTGTTTTTAGATAATACATATAATTTGTCACACAAGGTGATTTGTGTGTTTTACATGATACATATAATTTATCACACAAGGTGATTTGTGTGTTTTACATGATACATATAATTTGTCACACAAGGTGATTTGTGTGTTTTACATGATACATATAATTTTCACACAAGGTGATTTGTGTGTTTTACATGAACATATGATTTGTCACAAAAGATGATTTGTGTTTTTAAACAATACAATATAACAAAATGATTTGTGTGTTTTTCAGTGATGTGAATAATTGTTACATGATAGTTTGTTGAATTTGTTGTGTTCTGGTATTCGTCTGGCATGTGTAAGCAAACAGTTGTATTTAAAACAGATTTGTTGTGAGCAATTCTTTGTTTGTTGAAAAGGATGTTGCTGAAATACAATGACTTTCTTGTTCATGTTTTTAAAGTGATTGCTATAATACAACAAAATTTTGTTCGTGTTTGTTAAAATGGATTTTCTCTAATACACAGAATTCTTGTTTGTGTTTCCGTTTGTTAAAGATGGACCTGACATTCAGAAGCGGATTTACCATAAACACTCATTTTGTTCTCGTTGCAGTTTGCTATTGTGTGACCATCACCCTGTTCACCAGCTTCTTGCACGAGTGGTGAAAGCTGGTGGATGTCGGGATTGAAGTTCATTGTTACAGTTACATGATTGTTCCACGTCGCGCTTTGTGGGCGTGTGTTGGTGTCTTATTTTAGATTATGGATTGGTTATGTTGGTGATGGATTGGTTATGTTGGTGATGGATTGGTTATTTGGTGATGGATTGGTTATGTTGGTGATGGATTGGTTATGTTGGTGATGGATTAGTTATTTGGGGATGGATTGGTTATGTTGGTGATGGATTGGTTACGTCAGGTTATGGATTGGTTACGTCAGGTTATGGATTGGTTACGTTAGGTTATGGATTGGTTGTGTCAGGTTATGGATTGGTTATGTCAGGTTATGGATTGGTTATGTCAGGTTATGGATTGGTTATGTCGGTTATGGATTGGTTATGTCAGGTTATGGATTGGTTATGTCAGGTTATGGATTGGTTATGTCAGGGGATGGATTGGTTATGTCGGTTATGGATTGGTTATGTCAGGTGATGGATTGGTTATGTCAAGTGATCGATTATGTCAGTTATGGATTGGTTATGTCGGTTATGGATTGGTTATGTCAGGTGATGGATTGGTTATGTCAGGTGATGGATTGGTTATGTAGTTATGGATTGGTTATGTCGGTTATGGATTGGTTATGTCATGTTATGGATTGGTTATGTCAGGTTATGGATTGGTTATGTCGGTTATGGATTGATTATGTCGGTTATGGATTGGTTATGTCATGTTATGGATTGGTTATGTTTGTTATGGATTGGTTATGTCATGTTTTGGATTGGTCATGTTGGGTTTGAATTGGTTATGCTAATTTATTAGCATGTGAGGCGTGGACAGTCAACAAGCAAAGCCAGAACAAGATTGAGGCAGCCGAGATATGGTTTCTAAGAAGAATGTTGAGAGTTCCATGGACAGCAAAGAAAACAAACGAGACAGTCTTGGTGGAGGCAGACACAAGAAGATCATTCATAAGGAAGATTAGAAAAAGACAGGCAACATTTATGGGCCATTTTATGTAAAGGGGAATTTGAGCACCTGGCCACAATGGGAAAGCTGGAGGGAACGAGAGCTCCAGGTAGACCCAGGGAGAAAATACTAGACGGACTTGCAGAGTGGCTGAAGACAAAGAGGGTGGAGGAGATGCTTGAGGCAACAAGAGATAGAGACAGATGGAAGTCCACAATCGCCAACGTCATGCAGCAAGGCACCTGACGATGATGATGATGATGATGATGATGATGCTAATTTATGGATTGGCCATGTCAGGTTGTGGATTGGTTGTGTTGGTTAATGGACTGGTTATGTCAGGTTATGGATAGGTTATATTGCATTATGGATTGGTTGTCAGGTTATGAATTGATTATGTCAGGTCATGGATTGGTTGTGTCAGGTTATGGATTGATTGTTTGGGTTCTTGATTGTTTTTTTTCAGGTTATGGATTTTTGTTTTGTTTTGTGTGTGTGTGGGGGGGGGGGAGGATATGGATAGTTCTTTCAGACCGTGGATTGGTTTTGTCAGGTTATGGCTTGGTTGTGTCGGGCTGTGGATTGGTTATGTCAGGTTATCGATTGGTTATGTCAAGTTATGGATTGGTTGTGTCAGGTTATGGATTGGTTGTGTCAAGTTATGGATTGGTTATGTCAGGTTATGGCTCGGTTGTGTCAAGTTATGGATTGGTTGTGTCAAGTTATGGATTGGTTGTGTCAGGCTGTGGATTGGTTATGCCAGGTTATCGATTGGTTATGTCAAGTTATGGCTTGGTTATGTCAGGTTATGGCTCGGTTGTGTCAAGTTATGGATTGGTTATGTCGGGCTGTGGATTGGTTATGTCAGGTTATCGATTGGTTGTGTCAAGTTATGGATTGGTTGTGTCAGGCTGTGGACTGGTTATGTCAGGTTATCGATTGGTTATGTCAAGTTATGGATTGGTTGTGTCGGGCTGTGGATTGGTTATGTCAGGTTATCGATTGGTTGTGTCAAGTTATGGATTGGTTATGTCAAGTTATGGATTGGTTGTGTCAAGTTATGGATTGGTTATGTCAAGTTATGGATTGGTTATGTCAAGTTATGGATTGGTTATGTCAGTTTATGGCTCGGTTGTGTCGGGCTGTGGATTGGTTGTGTCGGGCTGTGGATTGGTTGTGTCAGGTTATGGCTTGGTTATGTCAAGTTATCGATTGGTTGTGTCAAGTTATGGATTGGTTATGTCAAGTTATGGATTGGTTGTGTCAGGTTATGGATTGGTTATGTCAAGTTATGGATTGGTTATGTCAGTTTATGGCTCGGTTGTGTCGGGCTGTGGATTGGTTGTGTCGGGCTGTGGATTGGTTGTGTCAGGTTATGGCTTGGTTATGTCAAGTTATGGATTGGTTGTGTCAAGTTATGGATTGGTTATGTCAGGTTATGGCTCGGTTGTGTCGGGCTGTGGATTGGTTGTGTCAGGTTATGGATTGGTTGTGTCAGGTTATGGATTGGTTGTGTCAAGTTATGGATTAGTTGTATCAGGTTATGGATTGGTTATGTCAAGTTATGGATTGGTTGTGTCAGGTTATGGATTGGTTGTGTCAGGTTATGGATTGGTTGTGTCAGGTTATGGCTCGGTTGTGTCAGGCTGTGGATTGGTTGTATCAGGTTATGGATTGGTTGTGTCAAGTTATGGATTGGTTGTGTCAGGTTATGGATTGGTTGTGTCAGGTTATGGATTGGTTATGTCAGGTTATGGATTGGTTATGTCAAGTTATGGATTGGTTATGTCAAGTTATGGATTGGTTGTGTCAGGTTATGGATTGGTTGTGTCAGGTTATGGCTCAGTTGTGTCGGGCTGTGGATTGGTTATGTCAGGTTATGGATTGGTTATGTCAGGTTATGGGTTGGTTATGTCAGTTTATGGAATGGTTATGTAAGTTTATGGATTGGTTACGTCAGGTTATGGATTGGTTACGTCAGGTTATGGATTGGTTATGTCAGTTTATGGATTGGTTAGGTCAGGTTATGGATTGGTTATGTCAGGTTATGGATTGGTTATGTCAGGTTATGGATTGGTTAGGTCAGGTTATGGATTGGTTATGTCAGGGTATGGATTGGTTATGTCAGTTTATGGATTGGTTATGTTGAGTGATGGACTCATTGTGTCAGGGTATGGATTGATTATGTCAAGCTTTGGACTCAGTTGACTGGTTGTTTGCTTGTTTGTTCGGTTTGTTTGAAAACTGAAGGTGGAAATATTAATCAAAGGACATAACTCTTGAGAGTTACGTAGGAATTATCTCCCATGCTGTAAACCTTCTCAAATCTAACACAGTTTGCGCTACCCATTATTCAGCTAGCATAGAAGCAGATACAAAGCACAAAAAACGTAAGCTTAGAACACTCCTCGCAAACTGTGTTAGATTTGAGAAGTTTTACAACATGGGAGATAATTCCTACGTGACTCTCAAGAGTTATAGTCCTTTGATTAACATTATGAAAATTCTCCCTGCTTCCCTCTTATTTGTTTGAAGGTGGAAAGATTTGTGTCTTTTGCCATTGTGGGCAGTTATTTGTAAAGGAAAAACTGTGACTTCAGACAAACCTACACAGCTACTGTACCGACTTGTGCTGGATATGTCTTTGTTCTGTGGATCTGGTGTGCCATTTGTAATGTTCAATGTCCATTTTGTGTCTTATGTATTAAATGGACCGATTGGTTATAGAAAAAGAACTATTCTTCTTTTCCTTGATGTACTGATCACTCTGAATTTCTTTCTGCTTTTGTATTTCATGATATTTGATATTATTTATCTCATATTGTGTTATGTGATGTTCTGTTGACTTTGTCGTCATCTTTGTCCATCTGTAACATATTAAATGACTACCTTCAACCTCTGTGTGTTTTGCAACGTTTAATTTAATGTGCCACATGTTGTATATCTATATATTTGTCCTTTGGATTCTGCTGCTTGTGACTGGATAGGGGCGTGGGGGAAGAGAGGCGAGTTATACAAGGTGTGTATCCATTGAAATTTGTATTGTTGAGGAAGAGGACGCATTGGTTATAAATACAGGATTGTACTTGTTTATGAATACAGGATTAAATACAGGACAGACATATTGATACAGGACAGACATTACATACATGACAGACATTACATACATGACAGACATTACATACATGACAGACATGTTGATACAGGACAGACATGTTGATACAGGACAGACATGTTGATACAGGACAGACATTAATACAGGACAGACATGTTGATACAGGACAGACATGTTGACACATGACAGACATTACATACATGACAGACATTACATACATGACAGACATTACATACAGGACAGACATGTTGACACAGGACAGACATATTGATACAGGACAGACTATATGACACAGGACAGACATATTGACACAGGACAGACATATTGATACAGGACAGACATTACATACATGACAGACATTACATACAGGACAGACATGTTGACACAGGACAGACATTACATACATGACACACATTACATACAGGACAGACATATTGATACAGGACAGACATTACATACATGACAGACATATTGACACAGGACAGACATTACATACATGACAGACATGTTGATACAGGATAGACATTACATACATGACAGACATATTGACACAGGACAGACATTACATACATGACAGACATGTTGATACAGGATAGACATTACATACATGACAGACATATTGACACAGGACAGACATTACATACATGACAGATATACTGACACAGGACAGACATTACATACATGACAGACATATTGATACAGGACAGACATTACATACATGACAGATATACTGATACAGGACAGACATTACATACATGACAGACATATTGATACAGGACAGACATTACATACATGACAGACATATTGACACAGGACAGACATTACATACATGACAGACATATTGATACAGGACAGACATTACATACATGACAGACATATTGATACAGGACAGACATTACATACATGACAGACATATTGATACAGGACAGACATTACATACATGACAGACATATTGACACAGGACAGACATTACATACATGACAGACATATTGATACAGGACAGACATTACATACATGACAGATATACTGATACAGGACAGACATTACATACATGACAGCTATATTGACACAGGACAGACATTACATACATGACAGATATACTGATACAGGACAGACATTACATACATGACAGATATACTGATACAGGACAGACATTACATACATGACAGACATATTGATACAGGACAGACATTACATACATGACAGATATACTGATATAGGACAGACATTACATACATGACAGATATACTGATACAGGACAGACATTACATACATGACAGACATTACATACATGACAGACATATTGACACAGGACAGACATTACATACATGACAGACATATTGATACAGGACAGACATTACATACATGACAGACATATTGATACAGGACAGACATTACATACATGACAGATATACTGATACAGGACAGACATTACATACATGACAGACATTACATACAGAACAGACATTACATACATGACAGACATATTGATACAGAACAGACATTACATACATGACAGATATACTGATACAGGACAGACATTACATACATGACAGACATTACATACAGGACAGACATTAAATACATAACAGACATTACATACATGACAGATATACTGACACAGGACAGACATTACATACATGACAGACATATTGACACAGGACAGACATTACATACATGACAGATATACTGATACAGGACAGACATTACATACATGACAGACATATTGATACAGGACAGACATTACATACATGACAGACATATTGACACAGGACAGACATTACATACATGACAGATATACTGACACAGGACAGACATTACATACATGACAGACATAATGACACAGGACAGACATTACATACATGACAGACATATTATACAGGACAGACATATTGACACAGGACAGACATTACATACAGGACAGACATATTGACACAGGACAGACATTGATTTATAAATGCAACACAGACTTCATGAGAAAAAGAGACACAATACAACAGCAGAAGTTGAGGCTGTCATCACTGTCTACAGCATATTCACACAGACAGGGCACACATGCATGCCGGCACACACACACACACACACACATACACACACACACACATACACACACACACACACACACACACACACACGCACACAAAGCACTGTTAGTTATGTCCAGATCAGTCAAGGTTGCTAATGTGCAGGGTCAGGGGTCATCAGCAGTCAATGGCCGTTGACAGACAGTTCATGCCTGCCACATGTGGTCTGTGTGTAACACGATGTAACACACTGTCCAAGTCTTGTACAGCTGTGACAGCAGTCCTCAGCGTTACAGTTTTACACCATACTGTTACATTTTCATTTTAAAAACAGCACCAGGTAGACCCAGGAAGAAAATATTGGATGGACTTGCAGAGTGGCGGAGGACAGAGAGGGTGGGAGATGTACTTGCAGCGACAAGGGATAGGTTTATATGGAGGGCCATGATTGCCAATACCATCCGGCAGAGCACATGATGAGGATGAGGATGTTACATTTTGTTACCACATAGTGTTACCTGTTTACATATCATTACAATTGTTTTACAATGTACCCTTCTGTTTTGATATCGTATCATTTACACTTTTTGTTGTTACAAACAAAACTTTGTCATATCTTTGTCAGCATATTGTCACAGTTGTTATAAGATATGGTTACATTGGTCACAGTTGTTGTAAGATATGGTTACAATGGTCACAGTTGTTGTAAGATATGGTTACAATGGTCACAGTTGTTGTAAGATATGGTTACAATGGTCACAGTTGTTATAAGATATGGTTACAATGGTCACAGTTGTTATAAGATATGGTTACAATGGTCACTGTTGTTATAAGATATGGTTACAATGGTCACAGTTGTTGTAAGATATGGTTACAATGGTCACAGTTTGTGTAAGATATGGTTACACTGGTCACAGTTGTTATAAGATATGGTTACAATGGTCACAGTTGTTATAAGATATGGTTACAATGGTCATAGTTGTTGTAAGATATGGTTACATTGGTCACAGTTGTTATAAGATATGGTTACAATGGTCATAGTTGTTATAAGATATGGTTACAATGGTCACAGTTGTTATAAGATATGGTTACAATGGTCATAGTTGTTATAAGATATGGTTACAATGGTCACAGTTGTTATAAGATATGGTTACAATGGTCATAGTTGTTATAAGATATGGTTACATTGGTCACAATTGTTATAAGATATGGTTACATTGGTCACAGTTGTTATAAGATATGGTTACAATGGTCACAGTTGTTATAAGATATGGTTACATGGTCACAGTTGTTATAAGATATGGTTACACTGGTCACAGTTGTTATAAGATATGGTTACACTGGTCACACATTGTTATAAGATATGGTTACACTGGTCACAGTTGTTATAAGATATGGTTACACTGGTCACCGTTGTTGTTA
>CM060308.1:1677474-1709974 GCA_030674185.1 Monoplex corrugatus | reverse complement strand
AGTCCCATTAAAGCTCATGTTGAAGTTATTGCTGGAGGTTAATTAACATGCATATATACAACTGAAACTGTAACAGGCTGTACCGTACTTACTTTCTTCTTTCACTCCCTCACCCTATCCACCAGCTGACTGCAGTAGCTCACTCCCTCACCCTATCCACCAGCTGACTGCAGTAACTCACTCCCTCACCATATCTACCAGCTGACTGCAGTAACTCCCTCACCCTATCCACCAGCTGACTGCAGTAACTCACTCCCTCACCCTATCCACCAGCTGATGCAGTAATTCACTCCCTCACCCTATCCACCAGCTGACTGCAGTAGTTCACTCCCTCACCCTATCCATCAGCTGACTGCAGTAACTCCCTCCCTCACCCTATCCACCAGCTGACTGCAGTAATTCACTCCCTCACCCTATCCACCAGCTGACTGCAGTAATTCACTCCCTCACCCTATCCACCAGCTGACTGCAGTAACACTCCCTCACCCTATCCACCAGCTGACTGCAGTAACTAACTTCCTCACCCTATCCACCAGCTGACTGCAGTAACTCACTCCCTTACCCTATCCACCAGCTGACTGCAGTAATTCACTCCCTCACCCTATCCACCAGCTGACTGCAGTAATTCACTCCCTCACCCTATCCACCAGCTGACTGCAGTAATTCACTCCCTCACCCTATCCACCAGCTGACTGCAGTAACACTCCCTCACCCTATCCACCAGCTGACTGCAGTAACTAACTTCCTCACCCTATCCACCAGCTGACTGCAGTAACTCACTTCCTCACCCTATCCACCAGCTGACTGCAGTAACTCACTCCCTCACCCTATCCACCAGCTGACTGCAGTAACTCACTCCCTCACCCTATCCACCAGCTGACTGCAGTAGCTCACTTCCTCACCCTATCCACCAGCTGACTGCAGTAGTTCACTCCCTCACCCTATCCACCAGCTGACTGCAGTAATTCACTCCCTCACCCTACCCACCAGCTGACTGCAGTAATTCACTCCCTCACCCTATCCACCAGCTGACTGCAGTAATTCACTCCCTCACCCTATCCTCCAGCTTACAGCAGCATAGGGCGAAATTGGGGGGGGGGGGGGGGGGCAGATTGAAGGAATGGAAGGACAGACAAGCGGACACAAAACTCACTGTAAAACAAAACAGTAGCTGCTATCCAGACACTGGTGTAGTTCAACACTCCCACTGATAACGCACACTTACCACCAAAAACACAAAAAACACGCTGTTCACAAATGACCAGTACACGAAGCTCTTACTCAACACAACTTTCTACTTAAGCAAATAAAACTATCCATCACCCGTCATATTTATAGCAATAATACAATTTGCTTGTAAAAATCATACATTGTACCCTTCACATTTCTTAAGTACACCACTTTACATTGCAAATCAGCTTTCTTAATCTGTTTTCAGATACAAACATTTCACTTGCAATCAGTTCTAAGTCTGTTTTCAGATTACAAAACATTTTCTTGCAATCAGTTGATACAAACATTTTCACTTGCATTTCTAAGTCTGTTTTCAGATCACAAAACATTTTCACTTTGCAATCAGCTTTCTAAGTCTCAGATACAAAACATTTTCACTTTGCAATCAGCTTTCTAAGTCTGTTTTCAGATTACAAAACATTTTCACTTTGCAATCAGCTTTCTAAGTCTGTTTTCAGATTACAAAACATTTTCACTTTGCAATCAGCTTTCTAAGTCTGTTTTCAGATCACAAAACATTTTCACTTTGCAATCAGCTTTCTAAGTCTGTTTTCAGATTTAAAACCACCATCACATTACAGTCAGCTTTCTAAAATGGCTTTCAAATTAAGAAAACCATTTTCACATTAGAATTCATCAGCAGAATTTACCTTTAGATCAAAAACCTGTTTCATGTTACAAGCAACTTTCTGAAATCACTTTCTGATTAAAAACTTCCTTCATGTCACAATCCGTTTTTACATAACAGTCAGCGTTTAGAACAACATAATTAGCATTCAGATTAACATAAACAACCATCAGTTAGATTAACGTAATCATTCAGATAAACAAGCATCATTTGTATTAACATAAACACTCATTTACATTAATATAAACAGTCAGATTTCAGGTAAGATTCAGTTTTGATGCTAACAATGAACTTTCAAAATGATGTGTAAACATTCAGTCATTCACTTGCCCCCTCACCGTGCGTAAATCAATCGGGTTTTTCTCTACGTACATATACACTGACTCACATTGGGTTGTCAGACATATTGCTGTGTACAGGTCACGTACGTTAATCAGTTCAAACCAACACCACACCACCTCCCACCATCAGGTACATATTACATGGGTGTACAGACATATTGCTGTGTGAAGGTCACGTACGTTAATCAGTTCAAACCAACACCACACCACCTCCCACCATCAGGTACATATTACATGATTACATGGGTGCACGCAGACGACCACAACATGGTGTAACACCAACGTACACACAAACACTACATGCTGCTTGCACATCGGTAACAATACATACAAAATACGTACACACACACACACACACACACACACACACACACACACACACACACACACACACACAAACACACACACACACACACACACACACACACACACACACACACACAATGTGGAAATGTGTGCCAACACTTCTTCAATGTGACTGTAACCAAAAACTGACAACGGTCAAAGTATGATGATGAACATTCTTTCACTCACTGTCCGTAGGGTCAGGCCACATTTGGCGGGTGACACAATGAAACAAGAACGCTGACAACATGACCCACAATCAAAGTGAAGGATGAAGAAACAAGAATAACTATGACTAAAATCAAGTTAAATGATCAAATAAAACAAGCACAGTATACATACTACATACACACTTTTGATACCAACAACAAGGTTCATTATGATCATAGCGTCGGAATGAAAAATGACCACACTACTACCATCTCACAGTCAAATGCTGAAACCTGGATACTTAACGCACACACCAAAAAAAAAAAAAAGAACAGATAAAAAAAGAAAACAATCATGACCACAGATTCTACAGTGCCAACAGTCAAATGCTACCTGGACATTTCACAGAGACCTACACCAGGAGAGGGGGGGGGGAGAGGGAAAGGGTTCCTGGTAATGACAAAGATTGACAAATAACCAACTACTGGTCTAAAGTAGATGGAACAACACCAGTATAATGGCCAAGGACTGTGCACAGTACAGCGCCATCTTTGTTTCATGTGTTGTGAAATGTAGGAGCAACTAAGTCAAAATACGTCAAGGATTTTCTCCCTCACCCCTCCATCAGATCTAAGTGAAGGTCTGGGTGCCAGGCATTTGGCTAAGTCAACAAACTGACATCTGCGGACAGCAAGCACATCCTCCCCAAAAAAACACAGATGCTGACTTTTACAGAAAATGCTGTTCTGACGGATTAAAGATACATCTAAAAAATAGAAACAATAAATGACAAATGCACACAAACAAAAAATAATGATATAAATATATTGGTCATGGTTATCTGACAGAATAGGTAAACAAGCCCACTGACTACCATACATAATGCAGCACACAGACCATGTACAATCAAAATGTCTGCACAGTCTCTGTAAAACAAAGACAGCAATACACATACACACATACACGTCAACATCACTCAAATGCAGAAGACAATTTAAACCAGTCAGAACACAGGTGTATTTTTTTTTTATAAAGGTACATGCTGCAGGTGTTTGCAGTAGGTAACAAGCAAGGCATCAAGACCAGAACATACATCACACACACACAACAACAACAAACCATATGGATACATCAAGACCAGGACATACATCACACACACACACACACATCAACAAACCATATGGATACATCAAGACCAGGACATACATCACACACACACACAACAACAACAAACCATATGGATACATCAAGACCAGGACATACATCACACACACACACAACAACAACAAACCATATGGATACATCAAGACCAGGACATACATCACACACACACACAACAACAACAAACCATATGGATACATCAAGACCAGAACATACATCACACACACACAGAACAACAAACCATATGGATACATCAAGACCAGGACATACATCACACACACACACAACAACAAACCATATGGATACATCAAGACCAGGACATACATCACACACACACACAACAACAAACCATATGGATACATCAAGACCAGGACATACATCACACACACACACAACAACAAACCATATGGATACATCAAGACCAGAACATACATCACACACACACACAACAACAAAACCATATGGATACATCAAGACCAGGACATACATCACACACACACACAACAACAAACCATATGGATACATCAAGACCAGGACATACATCACACACACACACAACAACAAACCATATGGATACATCAAGACCAGGACATACATCACACACACACACAACAACAAACCATATGGATACATCAAGACCAGAACATACATCACACACACACACAACAACAAACCATATGGATACATCAAGATCAGGACATACATCACACACACACACAACAACAACAAACCATATGGATACATCAAGACTAGGACATACATCACACACACACACACAACAACAAACCATATGGATACATCAAGATCAGGACATACATCACACACACACACACACACAACAACAAACCATATGGATACATCAAGACCAGGACATACATCACACACACACACACAACAACAAACCATATGGATACATCAAGACCAGGACATACATCACACACACACACAACAACAACAAACCATATGGATACATCAAGACCAGGACATACATCACACACACACACACACAACAACAACAAACCATATGGATACATCAAGACCAGGACATACATCACACACACACACACACACACACAACAACAACAACAAACCATATGGATACATCAAGACCAGGACATACATCAACACACACACACACACAACAACAAACCATATGGATACATCAAGACCAGGACATACATCACACACACACACACACAACAACAAACCATATGGATACATCAAGACCAGGACATACATCACACACACACACAACAACAACAAACCATATGGATACATCAAGACCAGGACATACATCACACACACACACACAACAACAACAAACCATATGGATACATCAAGACCAGGACATACATCACACACACACACACACAACAACAAACCATATGGATACATCAAGACCAGGACATACATCACACACACACACACACACAACAACAAAACAGGTGATGTATGCAGTCGCCATCATTTTACAACAGGACTCTATCAGTTTAATGTCAGGATTATCAGTTTAACCCTTTGACTTCAACACCATATCCACTGACTGCAAAAACTTAACCCTTTTACTCCACACCCTATCCACCAACAGGAAGCTGGTTGGTTGATAGGTGAGGGAGTCTAAGGGTTAAGTTTTTGCTTTGCAAGCATGATTGACAATGCAGGATGCTGGTGGATAGGGTGAGGGATCAAAGAGTTAGTCATCATTATCAGTTTAAAGTCATGACCATCAGTTTAAAATCATCACTATCAGTTTAAAGTCATGACTATCAGTTTAACGTCATCACTATCAGTTTAAAGTCATGACTATCAGTTTAAAGTCATGACTATCAGTTTAAAGTCATCACTATCAGTTTAAAGTCATCACTATCAGTTTAAAGTCATCACTATCAGTTTAAAGTCATCACTATCAGTTTAAAGTCATGACTATCAGTTTAAAGTCATGACTATCAGTTTAACGTCATCACTATCAGTTTAAAGTCATCACTATCAGTTTAAAGTCATCACTATCAGTTTAACGTCATCACTATCAATTTAAAGTCATGACCATCAGTTTAAAGTCATCACTATCAGTTTAAAGTCATGACTATCAGTTTAAAGTCATCACTATCAGTTTAAAGTCATGACTATCAGTTTAAAGTCATGACCATCAGTTTAAAGTCATCACTATCAGTTTAACGTCATCACTAGCAGTTTAAAGTCATCACTATCAGTTTAACGTCATGACTATCAGTTTAAAGTCATGAATAGCAGTTTAAAATCATCACTATCAGTTTAAAGTCATGACTATCAGTTTAAAATCATCACTATCAGTTTAACGTCATGACTATCAGTTTAAAGTCATCACTATCAGTTTAAAGTCATCACTAGCAGTTTAAAGTCATCACTATCAGTTTAACGTCATGACTATCAGTTTAAAGTCATCACTAGCAGTTTAAAATCATCACTATCAGTTTAAAGTCATGACTAGCAGTTTAATGTCATCACTAGCAGTTTAACGTCATCACTATCAGTTTTAAGTCATGACTATCAGTTTAACGTCATCACTATCAGTTTAAAATCATGACTAGCAGTTTAAAGTCATGACTAGCAGTTTAAAGTCATCACTATCGGTTATGAATATCGGTTTATATTCATGACCATTGTTTTACAGTTGACATCGTACAACGGACATGACAAACCAATTCTGAAGTCAACAACAGACAAGAAACATGACTAGCCGTCTGATTAAAGCCTGACACATTGATTGTCAATCATTCAGATTCAATTCAATTTAATATAAAGAACACCAAGTGACATCAAATCATCAACACATCAGGAATCAAGGGAAGTGATACCCAATCAATAAATATCAACATCAATCACTCAAAATCAAAGTATTCAAAAATCTACAACGAAAGATGCCAAGATCAATTACATTTTTATAGAGGTGCCTATGTAATGGCTTGTTGCTGGCAAATATGGCCACCCACACCATGGTAACTGTCGCTTTCACAATCAATTGCTGTGACTGTCACACACACACACACACACATACACACACACACACACATACACACACATACAGACAGACAGACACACACACACACACATACAGACATACAGACAGACAGACACATACACACACATACACACACACACTATGGTAAACTGCCCGCTTTACAACCACTGATGTGGCAATGTGGTCTGGGCAGCAAACTAACGACTAAAAGGCTGAGGTTTGAACGCCATCAAATCAAATCAATGTGGGATGTACCAGTCCCATGGACCTCTACCCAATGCTTGGTTAACCCTTTGACTCCCGCATCCTGTCCACCAGCATCCTGCATCGCTAACCATGCTAGCAAAGCAAAAAGTTAACCCTGTGACTCTCGCACCCTATCCACCAGCATCCTGCATCGCTAACCATGTTAGCAAAGCAAAAACTTAACCCTCTGATTCCCTCATCCTTTCCACCAGCTTCCTGCAGGATGCTAGCGGAAAGAGTAAGGGAATCAAAGGGTTAAGTTTTCGCAGTTGGTAGACAGGGTGCGGGAATCAAAGGGTTAGGCATGGACTTTAGGTGTGTCAGGCTCATGCTGCAAGATGCCAGCAGCAACTGCCGATAACTTACGGAAACTACAACACCTGTCCATTCCCTGTCCCCCATACACCAGGTGAGCTGGCTGTTGTCTCCATGCTGGACCTAGCCAACAGCGGCCGGTCACCAGAACCAATGCCACTTGCAGCATGCACCGTTCTTCTGTGCATTTGCTGGACCAAGAGGTTGAACGTCTACATGACACTGACGACAAAGCTGACGGGCAACTCGTCTTGTAGGCCATGAACAACACTGACAGCTGAAAGCACCTGATCAACACTGCAGGTGTCGGTATCTCTTGGGCTTGAGGCCAGAATATTTCAAAGGAAGCATACAGTATAGCACCATTACATAGTCTCAGTCCACAGTGGAATTCCATAGCAACATCATATTATCCCCTGTTCATGAATATATATGTATGTGTGGTATTTCTATATAATTATGATTATATATATACATATATATATATATATATATATATATATATAATCTCTCTCTCTATATATATATATCTATCTATATATAGATATATATATGTCTGTGTATTATATATATATATATATATATATATATATATATATATATATATATATATATATATATATATATATATTAGATACATGTATATATATAAAATCATAATTATGTCAAAATACCACCCATTCTGTAGCCCTTCATGAATATTCATACAGAAACACCGCCCATTCTGTAGCTGTTCATGAATAATCATACAGAAACACCACCCATTCTGTAGTTCTTCACACCTAGTCCTCATGGTGACATGAGTTGTGATCAGTTCACAGGTGAGTTGGACACCTGACGTAAGCAGTGTGGGGTAGGGACATGGACACAACGCACAACATGGGGGCAGATAACACATCATGCTCTTCGCCATTCAGACCACAGATAACACATCATTATCTTCGCCATTCAGACCACAGATAACACATCATGCTCTTCGCCATTCAGACCACAGATAACACACCATTATCTTCGCCATTCAGACCACAGATAACACACCATTATCTTCACCATTCAGACCACAGATAACACATTATTCTGTTCACCATTCAGACCAAATATAACACACCATTCTGTTCACCATTCAGACCACAGATAACACATCATTATCTTCACCATTCAGACCACAGATAACACATCATTATCTTCACCATTCAGACCACAGATAACACATTATTCTGTTCACCATTCAGACCAAATATAACACATCATTCTCTTCACCATTCAGACCACAGATAACACATCATTATCTTCACCATTCAGACCACAGATAACACATCATTCTCTTCACCATTCAGACCACAGATAACACATCATTCTGTTCACCATTCAGACCACAGATAACACATCATTCTGTTCACCATTGAGACCACAGATAACACATCATTCTGTTCACCATTGAGACCACAGATAACATTATTCTGTTCACCATTCAGACCACAGATAACACATCATTCTGTTCACCATTGAGACCACAGATAACACATCATTATCTTCACCATTCAGACCACAGATAACACATTATTCTCTTTGCCATTCAGACCACAGATAACACATCATTATCTTCACCATTCAGACCACAGATAACACATTATTCTGTTCACCATTCAGACCACAGATAACACATCATTCTGTTCACCATTCAGACCACAGATAACACATCATTCTGTTCACCATTCAGACCACAGATAACACATCATTATCTTCACCATTCAGACCACAGATAACACATTATTCTGTTCACCATTCAGACCACAGATAACACATCATTCTGTTCACCATTCAGACCACAGATAACACATCATTATCTTCACCATTCAGACCACAGATAACACACCATTATCTTCACCATTCAGACCACAGATAACACATCATTCTGTTCACCATTCAGACCACAGATAACACACCATTCTGTTCACCATTCAGACCACAGATAACACATCATTATCTTCACCATTCAGACCACAGATAACACATTATTCTGTTCACCATTCAGACCACAGATAACACACCATTCTGTTCACCATTCAGACCACAGATAACACATCATTATCTTCACCATTCAGACCACAGATAACACATCATTATCTTCACCATTCAGACCACAGATAACACATCATTATCTTCACCATTCAGACCACAGATAACACATCATTCTGTTCACCATTCAGACCACAGATAACACATCATTCTCTTCACCATTCAGACCACAGATAACACATCATTTTTCACCATTCAGACCACAGATAACACATCATTATCTTCACCATTCAGACCACAGATAACACATCATTATCTTCACCATTCAGACCACAGATAACACATCATTATCTTCACCATTCAGACCACAGATAACACATCATTATCTTCACCATTCAGACCACAGATAACACATCATTATCTTCACCATTCAGACCACAGATAACACATCATTCTGTTCACCATTCAGACCACAGATAACACATCATTATCTTCACCATTCAGACCACAGATAACACATCATTATCTTCACCATTCAGACCACAGATAACACATCATTCTGTTCACCATTCAGACCACAGATAACACATCATTATCTTCACCATTCAGACCACAGATAACACATCATTATCTTCACCATTCAGACCACAGATAACACATCATTATCTTCACCATTCAGACCACAGATAACACATCATTCTGTTCACCATTCAGACCACAGATAACACATTATTCTCTTTGCCATTCAGACCACAGATAACACATCATTATCTTCACCATTCAGACCACAGATAACACATTATTCTCTTTGCCATTCAGACCACAGATAACACATTATTCTCTTTGCCATTCAGACCACAGAGCACCAACACAATCATGAGGCAATCTAGTGGCAACAAAATGCAAGTTTAGTGGATACCGTTTGGGGAGGGGGAGGGAGATGTGAAGATGGAGGGAGGGGCAGAGTGTATTTATTCTGTTGTCATTAATACTGTTCAGGTCAGGCCCATTCACAGGCCATTCAATAGAAATATGTGGGAATAAAAAAAGAAAAAAAAAAAAAAAAAGGAAAAAATCATCATCTTCTGTGAAGCCATAAAATGGGCAGAAAGTGTAGCATAAATGCTGACTTTAAAAATCTCACATGATGTTAAGTATGGCGTCTATGATCACGTAAACAGGCGCAACTTTTCTGTTTTATGATATCAGCAGTCAACACCTAGAAGAGGACACCAACATCAAACAGCACTTTACACAAGTTCCCTGTCCTTGGACCTACTTTCTGACAACTACTACACACCAATCAACACATAAAGGAACTCAAACCTAATCCCATCAAACAGCACTTTACACAAGTTCCCTGTCCTTGGACCTACTTTCTGATAACTACACCTACATGAGGACACCAACATCAAACAGCACTTTACACAAGTTCCCTGTCCTTGGACCTACTTTCTGACAACTCGTGACAATGACAGAAACATGTCCCTGTCTTCAACTCTCCAAATATGTGACTGAAACACGATTTTCTTCAAGTAGCTGTCACTTTGGCAAAACCCACCCCAGCATAAATGCAACAATTTGATAAAAACCCTCTACTAAAATCTACTTCAGCAGAAACATACAAATATTATACAGCCTTGCAATACAATACAATACACCTTTGCCAATACGTCCAGATTTGATCAAATCTTGCACAACACCAGACACACATCCTGAACACAAACTACTGTCATTGGGAAACAAAAAAAATGTAAAAATGAATCAGAACGCTTCTTTGGTATGTATAACAAGACAGGACAAGACACGATGGGACACAGACAGGACAGGACAGCCCATGGACAGGACAGACAGGACAAGACAGACAAATGATTTTCTTCAAGTAACTGTCATCTTAACATAACCCACCCCAGTATAAATGTAAAGACTTGATAAAAACCTTGGAATAAAATCTTTTCCATCATGAATATAAAAAGGACATAAAATCTTGTAATACAATACATCCCAGCAAAAACCATTGTCATTATGTAATCAGTAACTGTTATAACCAAGTTCATTAAATAACCAGCAACAATCATTACATAACCAGCAACAATCAAATCCACTGTATCAAAACTCTGGCAGATAACCACCAAACAGCCATTCAACAGGTCAGTCAACCAGTCAATCATTCAACAAGACACCCAACAACAAGACACCCAACAAACACCAACAAGACAACCAACAAGACAACCACAACAAGTACACCAACAACAAGACACCCAACAAGACACCCAACAAGATAATCAACAAGAAGACACCAAACACCAAGACACCCAACACCAAGACACCACAACAAGACTTCCAACAACAAGACACCCAACAACAAGATAACCAACAACAAGACAACCAACAAGACAAGACAACCAACAACAAGACAACCAACAACAAGATAACCAACAACAAGACAAACAACCAACAACAAGACAACAACAACAAGATCAAACAAGACAGACAACCAACAAGAAGACAACAAAGAAAAACAACAAGAACCAACAACAAGACAGACAACCAACAAGACAAGACAACACAACAAGACACCCAACAAGACACCCAACAACAAGACACACCAAGACCAACACAGACACCAACAACAAGACACACAACAACAAGACACACAACACAAGACACACCAACAACAAGACACACAACAACAAACCCAACAACAAGACACACACAACAAGACACACACAACAAGACACACAACAACAAGACCACACAACAACAAGACAACACAACAACAAGACACACAACAACAAGACACACAACCAAGACACAAAAAGCACACACAACAAGACACACAACAACAAGACACACAACAACAAGACACACAACAACAAGACACAACAACAAACACAAACAACAAGACACCACAACACAACAACAAGACACACAACAACAAGACACACAACAACAAGACACACAACAACAAGACACACAACAACAAGACACACACAACAAGACACACAACAACAAACACCAACAACAAGACACACAACAACAAGACACACAACAACAAGACACACAACAACAAGACACACAACAACAAGACACACAACAAGCAACACCACAACAACAAGACACACAACACACAAGACACACAACAAGACACACAAACAAACACACACAACAAACAACAACAAGACACACAACAAGACACACAACAACAAGACAACACAACACAACAAGACACCACAACAACCAAGACACACACAAGACACAACAAGACCAACACAAACAAAACAAGACACACAACAACACACAACAAGACACACAACAACACGACACAACAACAACAAGACACACAACAACAAGACACACAACAACAAGACACCAACAACAACAACACAACAACAGACACACAACAAGACACACAACAACAAGACACACAACAACAAGACACACAACAACAAGACACACAACAACAAGACACACAACAACAAGACAACCAAAACAACAACAAGACACACAACAACAAGACACACAACAACAAGACACACAACAAGACACACAACAACAAGACACACAACAACAAGACACACAACAACAAGACACACAACAACAAGACACACAACAACAAGACACACAACAACAAGACACACAACAACAAGACACACAACAACAAGACACACAAACAGAACAACAACAGACACACAACAACAAGACACACAACAACAAGACACACAACAACAAGACACACAACAACAAGACACACAACAACAAGACACACAACAACAAGACACAACACAACCAACAACGACACACAACAACAAGACACACAACAGACAAGACAACACAACAACAAGACACACAACAACAAGACACACAACAACAAGACAACAACAACAAGACACCAACAACAAGACACCCAACAACAAGACAACCAACAACAAGACAAGACAACCAACATGACAAACAACCAACAAGACAAGACAACCAACAACAAGACACCCAACAAGACAACCAACAACAAGACAAGACAACCAACACGACAAGACAACCAACAGACAAGACAACCAACAAGACACCCAACAACAAGCACCAACAAGACACACAACAACAAGACAAACAACCAAGACAAGACAACCAACAAGAAGACACCCAACAACAAGACACCCAACAACAAGACAAGACAACCAACAAGACAAGACAACCAACAGTCAACAAGACATTCACATAACATGTCAAGCAACAAGACAATCGCCCAACAAATGACTAACCCATCAAACAGCTGTCGTCAAATTAACAGAGCGATGACATTTAAAGCGGGTGATATAAGGAGTCAGCTCTGTAACGATGTCGTCTCAAAATGACAAAACTCATGCAAACTATGACTAGCTCAGTCTACAGTGTTCCCTTAAAAAAAACAAAACAAAACAAAACAAAACAAAACAAACAAAAAACAAAATCCCACTGTATCAGACGATGACTAGATTGCTCTGTGTCCAAACATCTCTATCTTCATGTCAATGGTGCTTACAAATCACTGGTTGACAACAACATGCCAAAAATGTGGAATATGAATCAACAGTAATGATTGATTATAATAACCAGGAATTTTTATAGCGCCTTTTATCAAGCAGGAAGCACTTTACAATTTACAACTTATCATATAATTATGTGGATGCACTAAACACACTTGGCTGCTCATACACCGATATGCACGCACACACACACACACACACACACACACACACACACACACACACACACACACACACACGCACACACCACACACATACACACACACACTCCACACACCACACACACACAAACACACACACACACACACACACAAACAAACACACACACACACACACACACACACACACACACACACACACACACACACACACACACACACACACACACACACACACACACACACACACAACCACAAACAACACACTTTGAAAGAATATGCAAGCAGATTTGGAGGACTGAGGAGGCGGGTACTAATGAAAGAATAACTAGAAAGTATTTACGGTATGCTGGGGGGGGGGGGGGGGGTGCGTAAAGGAACCAAAATATCCAGACCTTCATGAATTTGCTAAGAAAACAAAACATTTAAATCTTCATGTATATTTGTCTAAGAAAACAAAACATTTAAATCTCATGTCATGTTAAGAAAAAAAACATTAAATTTCATGTATATTGTCTAAGAAAACAAAACATTTAAATCTTCATGTATATTTGTCTAAGAAAACAAAACATTTAAATCTTCATGTATATTTGTCTAAGAAAACAAAACATTTAAATCTTCATGTATATTTGCTAAGAAAACAAAACATTTAAATCTTCATGTTATTTGTCTAAGAAAACAAAACATTTAAATCTTCATGTTATTTGTCTAAGAAAACAACAAAATCGTTTTAGACCTTCATGATTGTAAACAAACATTGTAATCTCATGTAATTGTTAAGAAAACAAAACATTTAGTCCTTCATGTCTATTTGTAAGAAAACAAAACGAGACCTCAGGTATCATGTGTAAGAACAAAATTTAGGGCTTAGTACATATGTGTAAAGGTACTAAAACATTTAGTCCTCCATGTACATTTGCTTGACAGAAATAAAAAAGAATCCTGCAAGAATCTTCCTGTATAAAGAAACAAAAATGTTTGATGGCCTATTTTTGCGTACAGAAATCCACTGTTAAAATCAAAATACCTTGTGTACAAAAATCACTATCATCAATAACATAAATTCAATCCATGAAAAGGTTATGTAAATCACTATTATCAATAACATAAATTCAATCCATGAAATGGTATGTAAAATCACTATTATCAGTAACACACAATTCATTCCATAAAACAGTATATAACAATCTTTTTCCCCCAACCCTGACTTCTTACACCAATATGTGGTCACCATGATCTAGAGTCTCTATAATTATCATAAACATCACCAATATGTGGTCACCATGATCTAGAGTCTCTATAATTATCATAAACATTACCAATATGTGGTCACCATGATCTAGAGTCTCTATAATTATCATAAACATCACCAATATGTGGTCACCATGATCTAGAGTCTCTATAATTATCATAAACATCACCAATATGTGGTCACCATGATCTGGAGTCTATAATTATCATAAACATTACCAATATGTGGTCACCATGATCTAGAGTCTCTATAATTATCATAAACATCACCAATATGTGGTCACCATGATCTAGAGTCTCTATAATTATCATAAACATCACCAATATGTGGTCACCATGATCTAGAGTCTCTATAATTATCATAAACATTACCAATATGTGGTCACCATGATCTAGAGTCTCTATAAGTATCATAAACATCACCAATATGTGGTCACCATGACCTAGAGTCTCTATAAGTATCATAAACATCACCAATATGTGGTCACCATGACCTAGAGTCTCTATAAGTATCATAAACATCACCAATATGTGGTCACCATGACCTAGAGTCTCTATAAGTATCATAAACATCACCAATATGTGGTCACCATGATCTAGAGTCTATAATTATCATAAACATCACCAATATGTGGTCACCATGATCTGGAGTCTATAATTATCATAAACATTACCAATATGTGGTCACCATGACCTAGAGTCTCTATAAGTATCATAAACATCACCAATATTTGGTCATCAGTACCTCACTGGCGTCTTTATAATTATTCTTAACATCACTGTTCTTTAGTCATTGTGATCTTGAATTATAATTATGATAAACATGACAACTGTTGGGTCTTCAGGATCTTGAATTATAATTATCATAAACATCAACATTTTGGGTCATCAGGATCTCAGTGCAGTCTATAATTATTATCAACATCACTTTGTTGGATCATCAATGTCTAATTAAACACATCAAACAATTGTGATCAATTCCTTAAACAACACACCCTTGATTGATAAGAGTGATATGACCAAACAATCGTGACCAATTCCTTAACCCTTTGGCCCCCGTACCCTATTTGCCAACTGCAAAAACTTAACTCTTTGACGTCTCACCCTGTCCACCAGCTTCCTGCTGAAAGCTGGCGGATAGGGTGAGGGAGTCAAGGAGTTAAGTTTTTGCTTTGCTAGCACTGTTGACAATGCAAGGAGTTGGTGGACATGGGGCGGGAGTCAAAGGGTTAAAACAACAAATCATTGATTGACAAGCGTGCTATGATAAAAAATGTCATGACCAGTTCCTTGAAGGAACAAACTGTTATGATCCAACAATGCTGACTCATGCCTTAAAACAACTAACCCCTTGTTAAATGTACCACAATCAAGAACAAACTGTTACGACCAATCAATCCTGACTCATGGCCTTAAAACAACTAACCCTTGCTAAATGTACCACAATCAAGAACAAACTGTTACGATCAAACAATACTGACTCATACCTTAAAACAACTAACCCTTGCTAAATGTACCACAATCAAGAACAAACTGTTACGATCAAACAATACTGACTCATACCTTAAAACAACTAACCCTTGCTAAATGTACCACAATCAAGAACAAACTGTTACGATCAAACAATACTGACTCATACCTTAAAACAACTAACCCTTGTTAAATGTACCACAATCAAGAACAAACTGTTATGATCCAACAATCCTGACTCATGCCTTAAAACAACTAACCCTTGCTAAATGTACCACAATCAAGAACACACTGTTACCATCAAACAATGCTGACTCATGCCTTAAAACAACTAACCCTGCTAAATGTACCACAATCAAGAACACACTGTTACCATCAAACAATGCTGACTCATGCCTTAAAACAACTAACCCTTGCTAAATGTACCACAATCAAGAACACACTGTTACCATCAAACAATGCTGACTCATGCCTTAAAACAACTAACCCTTGCTAAATGTACCACAATCAAGAACACACTGTTACCATCAAACAATGCTGACTCATGCCTTAAAACAACTAACCCTTGTTAAATGTACCACAATCAAGAACACACTGTTACCATCAAACAATCCTGACTCATGGCCTTAAAACAACTAACCCTTGCTAAATGTACCACAATCAAGAACACACTGTTACCATCAAACAATGCTGACTCATGCCTTAAAACAACTAACCCTTGTTAAATGTACCACAATCAAGAACACACTATTACCATCAAACAATCCTGACTCATGGCCTTAAAACAACTAACCCTAGCTAAATGTACCACAATCAAACTGCCAGCCTGTATATGCAGACACATGGTCTCTACAGTATAAATGTTCAACTTCTCATGAGAGCACTTTCTTTTCCATTTCTTCATCAGTAAAAATTAAATAAACAACACACCACACACACACACACCACACACACACACACCACACACACACACATGATGATGATGATTACAGACAAGTTATAAAGTGACACAAACAACAAACAGCATTATTTCACAGCTACTCACACATGACAAGACTCCAAAACCAAGGCACCAGCAAGATTATTTTTAACCCTTTGACTCCTGCACCCTGTCCACCAGCATCCTGCATTGTCAACCATGCTAGCAAAGCAAAAACTTAACCCTTTGATTCGTTCACCCTTTCCACCAGCTTCCTGCAGGAAGCTGGTGGAAAGGGTGAGGGAATCAAAGGGTTTAGTTTTTGCAGTTGATGGGTAGGGTGCGGGAGTCAAAGGGTTAAGTCAGATAATGACAGTTGTGTCTCCAAGCAGTAAGACCTGGTGTCAGCACTGTGTACAGACTGTGTGTGCTGACATACCAATAAACCAGCAGTTAGGTAGCCAGTCACAGGACACTCACTCCAGTCCTGATAATGTAAAAAAAAAAAAAATATCCATAACAAAAATTTCACTCAAGTCCTGATAATGTAAACAAAAAGAAATTCCATAACAAAAATTTCATTCACACACAGCTAATAATAATATCCATACAAGACATCTCCTCACTTGATGGAAATACTGAACTTCTGAAGGCAGACACATTTTTTGTGGGTGACAGTGGTAATCCTAGACACACCTGTATGTTTTGGGAGAGACTTTGCTAAACTCACATTAATTTGTAGCCATTGATACTGGGGTCTAACACTGGTAATTCTCCAACATTTGTACTCGTTTACTTTGGAAGAAACGATGGTAATCATCCATACCCTTTCTACCTGTATATTTTGGGGGTAACACTGGTAATTCTACATTCGCTTCATACATAATATATATATATATATATATATATATATATATATATATATATATATATATATATATATATATATATATATATATACATATATTTTGGGGGTATCAATGGTAATCCTACATATACTTTGTATATTTTGGGGGTAACACTGGTAATTCTACATTCGCTTCATATTTGTATGTTTGGGGGTAACACTGGTAATCCTGCATACACTTTGTATAACTGGGGGTAACAATAGTAATCCTACATATGCTTCGTATTGTATGTTTGGGGTGTAACAACAGTAATCCTACATATACTTTGTACATTATGGGGGTAACAATGGTAATCCTACATACACTTTGTACATTATGGGGGTAACAACGGTAATCCTACATACACTTTGTACGTTATGGGGGTAACAATGGTAATCCTACATACACTTTGTACGTTATGGGGGTAACAACGGTAATCCCACATAGATTTGTGGTTTACATACTTTACAAAAGACCTTCATCACAGAAAACATGAAGAACAGCAAAATCTCAGAATACACGTGGATACAGATTGAGACTTGACACTGTCACATCACAGGTCGTGGTTTAAGTGGTCAACTGGTCATCACAGCACACCACACAGCATGTAAGGACTTCCATGTTCAACTTCAGACTTCAGTAAAGATTTTTCTCTGCTCCTTCTTACATCAGGCTTTAAGTGGTGGTCTGGGTACAAGTCTTTTGGTGACAGATGATAAACTGGCACCCTGCTGGTAGGAGACTTTACCAGATCCCACATCAACACTAATGACTGTGATCAACTGACATTCTGTATACAGCAGACATTGTACATGTACATCATCAACACCATGGTCTGTGATCAACTGACATTCTGTATACAGCAGACATTGTACATGTACATCATCAACATCATGGTCTGTGATCAACTGACATTCTGTATACAGCAGACATTGTACATGTACATCATCAACACCATAAACTGTGATCAACTGACATTCTGTATACAGCAGACATTGTACATGTACATCATCAACATCATGGTCTGTGATCAACTGACATTCTGTATACAGCAGACATGTACATGTACATCATCAACACCATAGACTGTGATCAACTGACATTCTGTATACAGCAGACATTGTACATGTACATCATCAACACCATGGTCTGTGATCAACTGACATTCTGTATACAGCAGACATGTACATGTACATCATCAACACCATAGACTGTGATCAACTGACATTCTGTATACAGCAGACATTGTACATGTACATCATCAACATCATGGTCTGTGATCAACTGACATTCTGTATACAGCAGACATTGTACATGTACATCATCAACACCATAGACTGTGATCAACTGACATATCATCATCAACACCATAGTCTGTGATCAACTGACATCCTGTATACGGCAGACATGTACATGTACAACATACAACAGACATGTACAATATACAACAGACATGTACAACATACATGTACATGTACAACATACAACAGACATGTACAACATACAACAGACATGTACAACATACAACAGAATGTACATGTACAACATACAACAGACATGTACAATATACAACAGACATGTACATGTACAACATACAACAGACATGTACATGTACAACATACAACAGACATGTACATGTACAACATACAACAGACATGTACAACATACATGTACATCATACCATAGACATGTACAACATACAACAGACATGTACATGTACAACATACAACAGACATGTACAACATACATGTACAACATACAACAGACATGTACAACATACAACATACATGTACAACATACAACAGACATGTACCAACATACATGTACAACATACAACAGACATGTACAACATACAACAGACATGTACAACATACAATAGACATGTACAACATACAACAGACATGTACAACATTGTACATACAACAGACATGTACAACATACAACAGACATGTACAACATACCACAGACATGTACAACATACAACAGACATGTACAACATACAACAGACATGTACAACATACAACAGATATGTACAACATACAACAGACATGTACAATATACCACAGACATGTACAACATACAGCAGACATGTACAACATACAACAGACATGTACAACATACCACAGACATGTACAACATACAACAGACATGTACAACATACAACAGACATGTACAACATACAACAGATATGTACAACATACAACAGACATGTACAATATACCACAGACATGTACAACATACAGCAGACATGTACAACATACAACAGACATGTACAACATACCACAGACATGTACAACATACAACAGACATGTACAACATACAACAGACATGTACAACATACAACAGATATGTACAACATACAACAGACATGTACAATATACCACAGACATGTACAACATACAGCAGACATGTACAACATACAACAGACATATACAACATACCACAGACATGTACAACATACAACAGACATGTACAACATACCACAGACATGTACAACATACAACAGACATGTACAACAGACATGTACAACACACAACAGACATGTACAACATACAACAGACATGTACAACATACAACAGACATGTACAACATACAACAGACATGTACAACATACAACAGACATGTACAACATACAACAGACATGTACAACATACAACAGACATGTACAACATACAACAGACATGTACAACATACAACAGACATGTACAACATACAACAGACATGTACAACATACAACAGACATGTACAACACACAACAGACATGTACAACATACAACAGATATGTACATCATACAACAGACATGTACAACATACAACAGGCATGTACAACAGACATGTACAACATACAGCAGACATGTACAACATACAACAGACATGTACATGTACAACTGTTATCAACACTGGTCCCTGGGATAAGTCTGCAGAAAAATCCAATTCAGCACACAAACAAAATGTCTTCCCCACTCCCCCCCCCCCCACCCCCCCCAAAAAAAAGGTAACACTCAGTGGACAGACAGTCTCCCAGAGCACAGCATCTCCAGCTTCAGACAGAAAATCCACTGTGACAAAAATGCAATAATCATAAAAACACACCAACATACATTACGTCTTAAAGCAGAGTTCTGTGACCGACTTCTGACTGTAAATGTCAAGTATCCCTTAACACACACACACACACACACACACACACACACACACACACACACACACACACACACACACACACGCACGCACACACACACACACACACATACACACACCACACACACACACACACACACACAACAGACATGGTACAGACTGTGACAACAGCTCTGTATGTAAGTGTGTCCCAATAACACATTACTCACACCACACTCACACAACAGACATGGTACAGACTGTGACAACAGCTCTGTATGTAAGTGTGTCCCAATAACACATTACTCACACCACACTCACACAACAGACATGGTACAGACTGTGACAACAGCTCTGTATGTAAGTGTGTCACAATAACACATTACTCACACTACACACACACAACAGACATGGTACAGATGTGACAACAGCTCTGTATGTAAGTGTGTCCCACTGTCAAGTGAAAGGTATGACCCTGTAAGTACAACTGATGTACACTTTATATGTCTATGTCATGTAGACCATTGTGTGTCTGTGTCATGTAGACCACTGTGTGTCTGTCATGTAGACCATGTGTCTGTGTCATGTAGACCATTGTGTGTCTGTGTCATGTAGACCATTGTGTGTCTGTGTCATGTAGACCACTGTGTGTCTGTGTCATGTAGACCATTGTGTGTCATGTAGACCATTGTGTGTCTGTGTCATGTAGACCATTGTGTCTATGTCATGTAGATCATTGTGTGTCTGTGTCATGTAGACACTGTGTGTCTGTGTCATGTAGACCATTGTGTGTCTGTGTCATGTAGACCATTGTGTCTATGTCATGTAGATCATTGTGTGTCTGTGTCATGTAGACCATTGTGTGTCTGTGTCATGTAGACCATTGTGTGTCATGTAGACCATTGTGTGTCTGTGTCATGTAGACCACTGTGTGTCATGTAGACCATTGTGTGTCTGTGTCATGTAGACCATTGTGTCTATGTCATGTAGATCATTGTGTCTGTGTCATGTAGACCATTGTGTGTCTGTGTCATGTAGACCATGTGTGTGTCATGTAGACCATTGTGTGTCTGTGTCATGTAGACCATTGTGTCTATGTCATGTAGACCATTGTGTGTCTGTGTCATGTAGACCATTGTGTGTCTGTGTCATGTAGACCATTGTGTCTGTCATGTAGACCATTGTGTGTCTGTGTCATGTAGACCATTGTGTCTGTTCATGTAGACCATTGTGTGTCTGTGTCATGTAGACCATTGTGTCTGTGTCAGGTAGATCATTGTGTGTCTGTGTCATGTAGACCATTGTGTCTATGTCATGTAGACCATTGTGTGTCTATGCATGAAGTAAATGTATCACTGAGTCTAACAATGCTGTGTGTTATATGATTATTGTGTATGTAGTCTATGCTGTATGCAGTTTATGCTGTATGTAGTCTATGATGTAGTCTATGCTGTATGTAGTCTATGCTGTATGTAGTCTATGATGTAGTCTATGCTGTATGCAGTCTATGCTGTATGTAGTCTATGCTGTAGTCTATGCTGTATGTAGTCTATGCTGTAGTCTATGCTGTATGTAGTCTATGCTGTAGTCTATGCTGTATGTAGTCTATGCTGTAGTCTATGCCTTGTTAAGCGTGAACGTCCACCTCTGTGTGACAGAATGTGTGTCACAGGTGGAGGCAACCAGACCACGGGTTTGAGCGTTGACACTGTCGATACACAAGTTGTACTGTCTGTGCTTCAACATTGTCTTGTTTTCAATCTGTATCCATCGCTGCAACACATCAAATCAATCGATCAATCAATCAACCACAAATCAATCAATCAACAAACAAGCAACCAAACAAACAAGTAAGCAAGCAAGCAAGCAAACACATCAATTACTGTTTGCATTTCAATATCATTTTGATCTCATTCTGTATCTACCACTCTAAAATATTCAATCAATCAATCAATCAATCAATCAATGAGTCAATCAATCAATCAATTATCACACACCACACCACACAAAACACACAACACAAAACACACACACCACACACCATACCACATGAACACACACATCATACCATATAAAAACACACACACACACCCCCACACACACACACACACACAAATAATAAAACTTTCATTTCAAAATATGTGTAAAAAATTGCAGTTTTCTTCCATATATCATTTGAGAACGATTGTTGCTGTTCATTTTCGTATTCAGCTAAACGCATTGAAAACAAAATACTGTAAAAATGTCAAGTGTATTTGCGGCGAACAATTCACACTGTTTCACTGTCTATTTTACTGCAAAATGCTACGTTCTTTTTTACCAAAAATGTTTACACAAGAAAATTATTCTGAAACTCATTTTAAAGAAGTAACTTCCGATCAATTTTTGTCAGTTAAAATTTCAGAATCGTTGGTTCACAGTCCTGTTAATGCATTACTTTAAGTTTATGAAGTTTGTACTTTAGAGTTAAATTTTCTATACACATTGTTGATGTTAAATGTTAGTGTTAAGTTATTGTTCCATTTTTCTATTTCCCACCTACTTATGTCTATAACTATGTCTCCTCTATGCCCCAAAACTAACCAACCCATCTCTCATCTCACATACTTTTTTTTTTTTTTTTTTTTCGTCTAATATCACTCATAGTGAAAAGACGTTATTTAAATCAAAGAACGAACCCCACACACACAAAAACACACACACACACACACCCCACACACACACACACAACACACACACATACACACACATACACACACACACACATCACCACACACAAACACACACACACACAAACACACACACACACAAAACACACACACACACACACACACACACACACACACAAACACACACACCACACACACACACAAACACACACACACACACACACACACACACACACCACAAACACACACACACACACACATACACACAACACACACACACACATACCCACACACAACACATACACACACATAAACACAACTACACACACACACACACACACACACACGTACCTGTAGAGGATTGTCAGATCGACACTGGAACAGTTTAAGCAGAGAACCATTAGTGGTGCCTGTCGCTGTCACACATAGGTCCAAGTGTTGGATGCTGCCGTCCTGCGTCAGGGAGAACTCCTGAAAACAGTCATACAGTCCACATCACCACATCCACACAGTCCACATCACCACATCCACACAGCTGTTGCTATTAGTCATACAGGTGGAGTGTACAGGTCTCTGGACAGGGGTGGTACCTTTCTTCTCTGCCAGCTGCACCCTACTTGTAGGATGGATGGAAACATTGGTCCCCATCTCACCTGTCGGCATCACCAGGTTCAGTACTGGCCGCTGCAGTTTCAGTTTCAGTTTCTCAAGATGACGTCTCCACGCTCAGAATGAATTCCATATGCACTAACATCACAGGTGCCATGTGATGGAGAAGATCCACAATGATCACGGCACAAGTCTTCAGCCTGCACATAAACCAACGAACTGGCCAGGTCCTGAGGTCCTACCCAGATGGTTCCATAGCCCTGGGGTTGTAGGGGAGTGAGGTGGCAGAGACCTCAACTTTTCCCAAGGCCAGCACCACCAGGGCGGCGCCCATCCCCTCTCCCTTGCTTCAAATTCATATTCACATTTTTTTAAACTAGGACTACAGAAAGGCAAGAAGGCTTACTGGTCTTCAAGGGGTGGGAGCTGGGAAATCAACCTATCTCTCCAATGTTTCTTACCAAGGCAGCCAGGCAATGCCCCGCTCTTTACGATTTTCAACTGCTGGGGGATCTTTAGCGTGTGCAGCCAAAAGGCACATGGGCCCGACTCGTTTTTCGTCCGCTGCACTCTTTGACACCACGACCTCCCTCCAGGCCACTCTGTATTGACTTTTGTGGACAATTTCCTGAATACTTCGGCCACTGATGTTGGTTATGTTCTTGATGTATGAGATTGGAGGTCTGCCTTTCTTCCTTTTTGCCACTGTTTTTCCTTGAAAGATGGTTGCCATGAGGTCCGTGTTCTTGTTGTATGACACATGGCCAATGTAGTTTAGTCTGCTCTTGTTGATGTCTGCTAGTAGTTTTCTAGTGGTAACAAGTTCTTCCTAGACACTTACATTAGTTCTTCTGTCTGTTCGCACTATATTATATAAGTACAATTATTATTACCATTATTATTATTATCATCATCATCATCATCGTCGTCGTCATCATCATCATCATCGTCGTTGTCATTATTATTATTATTATCATCATCATCATCATCATCATCATCATCATCATCATCATCATCATCATCATCATCATCATCATCATCATCATCATCATCATCACCATCATCAATATTACTACTACTATAGCACCAATCACACAAGTCTTACTGTTACTGATATATTACCATACCAACCACCATGAAAAATGTCATAAAGTGACAACAGCACAGGCTGTCTAACAACCCTGTACTATGTTATGTTAACCATAAAGTGACAACAGCACAGACTGTCTAACAACCCTGTACTATGTTATGTTAACCATAAAGTGACAACAGCACAGGCTGTCTAACAACCCTGTACTATGTTATGTTAACCATAAAGTGACAACAGCACAGACTGTCTAACAACCCTGTACTATGTTAACCATAAAGTGACAACAGCACAGGCTGTCTAACAACCCTGTACTATGTTATGTTAACCATAAAGTGACAACAGCACAGACTGTCTAACAACCCTGTACTATGTTATGTTAACCATAAAGTGACAACAGCACAGGCTGTCTAACAACCCTGTACTATGTTATGTTAACCATAAAGTGACAACAGCACAGGCTGTCTAACAACCCTGTACTATGTTATGTTAACCATAAAGTGACAACAGCACAGACTGTCTAACAACCCTGTACTATGTTAACCATAAAGTGACAACAGCACAGGCTGTCTAACAACCCTGTACTATGTTATGTTAACCATAAAGTGACAACAGCACAGACTGTCTAACAACCCTGTACTATGTTATGTTAACCATAAAGTGACAACAGCACAGGCTGTCTAACAACCCTGTACTATGTTATGTTAACCATAAAGTGACAACAGCACAGACTGTCTAACAACCCTGTACTATGTTAACCATAAAGTGACAACAGCACAGGCTGTCTAACAACCCTGTACTATGTTATGTTAACCATAAAGTGACAACAGCACAGACTGTCTAACAACCCTGTACTATGTTATGTTAACCATAAAGTGACAACAGCACAGACTGTCTAACAACCCTGTACTATGTTATGTTAACCATAAAGTGACAACAGCACAGACTGTCTAACAACCCTGTACTATGTTATGTTAACCATAAAGTGACAACAGCACAGACTGTCTAACAACCCTGTACTATGTTATGTTAACCATAAAGTGACAACAGCACAGACTGTCTAACAACCCTGTACTATGTATGTTAACCATAAAGTGACAACAGCACAGGCTGTCTAACAACCCTGTACTATGTTATGTTAACCATAAAGTGACAACAGCACAGGCTGTCTAACAACCCTGTACTATGTTATGTTAACCATAAAGTGACAACAGCAACGACTGTTAACACCTTACATGAACAAAAGACAACAGCACGGCTGTCTAAACCAAAGTACATAGTGCAACAACAGATGTTAACAACTGTACAGATACTAAAACCCGACAGTGTTAACAATGACATGTATGTCATAAAACCAGCACAGATGTTAACAACCTAAGTTGAACCAAAAGTGCAACACCGACTGTACTACTTTACATTATGAACAAAAGTGCAACAACTGTCTATAATAACCCTTAAATGTAACCAAAAGTGCAACACCGAATAAAACCTAATGTATAACCAAAGTGCAACACCACTTGTTAAACCCTAATGAAACCTAAAGGACAACGACAGTTTACTAAACTGACAGTATGTTCCTAAAACACGCTAGTTGTTAACAACTGTACAATAGTAACCATAAGTGACAACAGACACTGTTAAAACCTATTGATAACCATAAGTACAAACCAGCTGTCTACAACTGTACCATATGTACAAAGACAACGCACACTGTCTAAAATGTACTAATGAACAAAGACACAGCCGCTCTAACAACCCTGTACTATGTTATGTTAACCATAAAGTCAACAACACTGTCTAAATGTACTAGTAAGTAACAAGACACAGCAGCTGTCTAACAACCCTGTATATGTTATGTTAACCATAAAGTGACAACAGCACAGTGTCTAACAACCCTGACTATGTTATGTTAACCATGTACACTTCTAGTACTATGCACGAGGTAACCCGACTATTGTTAAAGTGACACACAGCGCTAAACCCTGTACTATGTTAAATAAAGTGAAGCAGCTCTAAAACTATGTATTACCATATGAAAGCACAGTGTTAACACCTGTACTATTACTAGTGCAACAGCACTTCTAACACCTGTATTATGCACAGTCTACACGTATGTTATTACTAAGTACAACAGCACGCTCACAGTAATTTGTTAACCATAAGTGAAGCAAGCTGTCTAAACCGTATGTATGTACAAGAAAGCACACTGAAACTCTGTTAACAAGTACACAGCAGGTCTACACCCTGTACTTGTATGTTACAATACACAGAAGCGCTAAACTACTATTAACAATGAAACACAGCTGCTACACTACTAGTTAGTTAACTAAAGTGCACAGAGGTCAACACTGTTATGTTACCATAAGACACCACGCTAACCTACGTTAACCAAAGTGACAAGCACAGCTTAACACGTACTTGTTGTACCATAGTGACACCACACGTCTACAACTAATGTTACTAGTACAACGCCAGTTAAACCTGATATTACCATAAGTGAACACCAGCTGTCTAAACCTGTACTATGTTACTAATGACACAGTGTAACTATTGTTGTACTAAAGGACAACCAGTGTCTACACGTATGAAAGTGACAACAGCACAGGACTGTCTAACAACCCTGTACTATGTTATGTTAACCATAAAGTGACAACAGCACAGACTGTCTAACAACCCTGTACTATGTTATGTTAACCATAAAGTGACAACAGCACAGGCTGTCTAACAACCCTGTACTATGTTATGTTAACCATAAAGTGACAACAGCACAGACTGTCTAACAACCCTGTACTATGTTATGTTAACCATAAAGTGACAACAGCACAGGCTGTCTAACAACCCTGTACTATGTTATGTTAACCATAAAGTGACAACAGCACAGACTGTCTAACAACCCTGTACTATGTTATGTTAACCATAAAGTGACAACAGCACAGGCTGTCTAACAACCCTGTACTATGTTATGTTAACCATAAAGTGACAACAGCACAGGACTGTCTAACAACCCTGTACTATGTTATGTTAACCATAAAGTGACAACAGCACAGGCTGTCTAACAACCCTGTACTATGTTATGTTAACCATAAAGTGACAACAGCACAGGCTGTCTAACAACCCTGTACTATGTTATGTTAACCATAAAGTGACAACAGCACAGGCTGTCTAACAACCCTGTACTATGTTAACAAGTTAAACACGTACCACATAATTCCACATGTTGTTCACAAATGACACAGACCCCAAGAACACCGCACACACCTCAAGACAGGTCCAGTGGGACTTATGCTACTATACTTGACTAATAGTGTTTTGAAGTTTTGAAATGTGATATTACATGGATTAACCCTTTGACTCCCGCAGCATACCCACTGATTGCAAAAACTTAACCCTTTGACTACCTTCCTACCACCACCACCCATCCACCAGCTTCCTGCAGGAAGCTGAGGGATAGGGTGAGTGAGTCAGAGGGTAAAGTTTTTGCTTTGCTAGGATGGTTGACAACGCAGGATGCTGATGGATAGGGTGCGGGAGTCAAAGGGTTAATAACCGCTGCATTTGATAATTATGATTCAGTAAATACATGTACACTGAAAAATTACTTTAAGACGCCAAAAGCAATACACAGGGTATTACGCATTATAAATATTTCCCATCTCTCTTCATGGTGAGAACAGAGAAGTGAGACAAAGTCAGAAGTGAGATACAGCCAGAGATGAGATCAAGCAAAGCCATGACAACTTACCTGGTTACCACCTCCATGGTGACAGGGGTAGATACCCAGGTAGCCATCAGCAAAGTGACCCATGGTGTCCACACACTGATCCTCTTGCTGGATACTGCCGAAGGCTACCGCCTGGCTGCTGGGTACCCTGTTTACAGTCATAATACCCATATAAATGTATAAACATAAAGCTACCGCCTGGCTGCTGGGTACCCTGTTTACAGTCATAACACCCTTATGTAGGTATAAACATAAATGTAAACACAAATACAAAATAATATAAATAATGTATATTCACCCAAGCATACCCTGTTACCTGTAACCACCAGAACATGTAACATACTGCTCCTTTCACTGGAGACAGGAAACTCTGGGGAGAGCTGGACAGCAGAAGATCTTCAGATGACCTTGTCCCCAAGGTGGTCAGGTATCTCAAGGCCAAGTCACCTTTGTGATGGATGTTTTAACCCTTTCCCATTTGCAGATTCTGCTCATAAACTCTTCCTAGTACTCAGAGATTTTCCAGTGCGTGTGAATGAAAAGGTCGGACGCTGACCGATATCTTGTAAATGAGGCGATGTGTGGTACCAAACTCAGCATCATTCTCTCATTGGTTTATCCCGACTTTCACGGGAAACTTCATTCATGAGGTGTGTGTAACCCCTAGTGCTCAGAGCGTGATGGAAATTCCCCACCAGGCCTAAGTGACAGGCAGCGGGCTGCGGCGGGTGTAAATAAAAAAAACAGGGTTTCCCGGTCGGCAGGCTGCGGCGGGATAAAATGGGAAAGGGTTAACCACTTAGCCGTCACACATGTGCAGCATGTTGGGAGATTTTAAGTCTTATTAAGTTCATTGCTGTTTATCCTCCATCAGATCCAGCTGAAAGTCTTTTCAACTGCTTCTGCCATTGTCTTTAAGGCTGTGGTCCTCTCCTTCACAGACATCAAGAGCTGCTTCATGAGGTCATGATGTGTCTACCAGCCCTCTTTCTCCAACTTATTGCGAAGACTTTGGCTTGGATGCTGGATTTTCTAAAGCTGCTGGCTAGACTGGCACTACACTTTTCTTCATGTAGAAATGAGCTTCCTCCATTCTGTTTTCACGTGGTACAGTGAGTTCAATCGAATCATTTGTTTTAAATTATAATAACAACAATAATAATAATAACGTGTTATCATTATTATTTATAGGACACTAAATCTTGATGTGTAAATCAAATCAAAGTGCACATCCTCATCATTCACTCAAACAGTTACCACTCAAAACACAACAACAATAAAACAAAACAAAACACAAAATGAAGAAAGAATCCAGTAGATGGCAATGGAGAACTAGATCCAGTCTCATGCCACTTACATATAGATCTGAGGATGGAACTGATCCTGAGGAGGGCCACATGCCACATGTTGGCATTCCCGATTACCTTCTGGATTCTTGTGGTATCCTCTGCTTTCTTCATCTCTTGTGTTACCGTGTCTCTCTTTGTTTGTCCTTTGACTGTCATTCCATTTTAGTTGATCCCTTTTATTCTTCTGGATGTTTTCCATCTCTTGTTGACGTCTGGATTTCTGAGGTGTTTTCACTTCTGGTGTCCCTACTGACTTCATATACACTATCTCCAAATGTGGCTGATTTGTGTTTCAGCGTGCTCTTTCCAAACAGTGCATTTTGCTTATGGACTTTGTTCATCCACCCTCTCCCATTCCTCTTTTGCACTTGCACACAGCAAGCTGAGAGTCTGGTGCTTGGAATCCACAGTCTGTACAAAGTCTCCCGATTACCTGTCTAGCTACTTGAGATCTATCTTCCCTCACGTACCCTCCGCTCTGCCTCCGATCCTCTGACTTTTCGCTTTCCACGCACTAAGCTCAATACCTATGGTCCACGAGCCTTCTCTGTTTCTGGTCCGCTCTCCTGGAACAAACTTCCTCTCTCAGTCCGTCAGCAACCTACTTTTGTCTCCTTCAAGTCCGCTCTCAAAACTCACCTTTTCTCCTCTGAATGAAATCCTGACCTCACTCAACCCCCATTGCAGCCTGTCTCCACTCGGAGTGGAATCACATTGTAATATATATTTGTATATAATATGCTCTCTATAATTTTCCATTGATTTTATTCTTTTTCCCCATTTACAGCCATGTGTGAGTGTGTGTGTGCGTGTGTGTGCATGCATGCGTATGTGTATGTTCAGCACTTAGATTTGATTTATATCAAGATTTTGCGCTATATAAATATTGTAATTGTTATCATTCTCATTATAGTCTCATCTAAGTGATTTATATCAAGATTTTGCGCTATATAAATATTGTAATTGTTATCATTCTCATTATTGTCTGATCTAAGTAATTTATATCAAGATTTTGCACTATATAAATATTGTAATTGTTATCATTCTCATTATTGTCTCATCTAAGTAATTTATATCAAGATTTTGCACTATATAAATATTGTAATTGTTATCATTCTCATTATTGTCTCATCTAAGTAATTTATATCAAGATTTTGCACTATATAAATATTGTAATTGTTATCATTCTCATTATTGTCTCATCTAAGTAATTTATATCAAGATTTTGCACTATATAAATATTGTAATTGTTATCATTATCATTATAGTCTGATCTAAGTCAACAGCATGGATGTACGGCA
>CM060308.1:1654974-1667474 GCA_030674185.1 Monoplex corrugatus | reverse complement strand
ATATAACAGCTGCCCGAACGGGTGTTTCTGTAACATTCCACATACTATACAGCTGCCCGACAGGTGTTTCTGTAACATTCCATATATACTGCCTGACGGGTGTTTCTGTAACATTCCACATACATATACAGCTGCCCGACGGGTGTTTCTGTAACATTCCACATACATATACAGCTGCCCTGATGGGTGTTTCTGTAACATTCCACATACATATACAGCTGCCTGACGGGTGTTTCTGTAACATTCCACATACATATATAGCTGCCGACGGGTGTTTCTGTAACATTCCACATACATATACAGCTGCCCGACGGGTGTTTCTGTAACATTCCACATACATATACAGCTGCCCGACGGGTGTTTCTGTAACATTCCATATACATTATACAGCTGCCCGACGGGTGTTTCTGTAACATTCCATATACATATATACAGCTGCCTGAGGGTGTTTCTGTAACATTCCACATACATATATAGCATCATGCTGGAAATGTTGAAAACAGAACACAGAACAGCTCAAACATTTTTTGTCTGATCTTTTGGTGCTAGGAGTTCTTAAGGAATGTTTTTCATTTCAAATACCAGCGAACGCATGAAAAGACTTGTTATTCATAACAATTCCAACATTTTAGAAAGCGCAAATGAACATGTACAACCAATGAAAAGACTTGTTATTCATAACAATTCCAACATTTTACAAAGCACAAATGACATATACAACCAACATTTTACACAGCACAAATGAACATGTACAACCAACATTTTACACAGCACAAATGAACATACACACTTCTGAAACAGACAGAGCCTCTATGGTTTTGCTTCCTGCTAACATAGACTAGATGCAGTATACCCAATGAAATAGACAGGCAGGCAGACAGGTAGACAGACAGGTAGACAGACAGTAGAGACAGGTAGACAGACACGAGGTGTAGACAGACAGGTAGACAGACAGGTAGACAGACAAGTAGACAGGTAGACATACAGGTAGACAGACAGGTAGACATACAGGTAGACTCACTTGGCAAAGACATTACCGCTGCCTCCAGGAAAGGTGTAGGGATGTTGTTTACGGAACACATGACCAACTCGGCTACATGGGATGATCTCCAATGCTCCGTGACATTGCCACACACGAAATGAGATTTCTATAAGAAGGAACACACAAGATGTCTGTAGAAGGAACACACAAGAAACTATCACACAACAAGATACACACACTGATAACACTATCAAGGTAGAACACACTGATAACACCCTCAAGGTAAAACAATTCACACACATTGACTACACTACCAAGGTAAAACAAATAACACCATCAAGGTAAAAGAACACACACACACACACACACACACTGACAACACCATCAAGGTGACAACAACACACACACACATTTATTACACCATCAAGGTAAAAAACACACACACAACAACACACACACACACAAACACACACACACACACACACACACACACACACACACCACACACCACACACACACACACACATACACACACACACACACTGACAACACCATCAAGGTGAAACAACCCCACACCACACATTGACAACACCATCAAGGTAAAACAACACACACACACACAACATTGACAACACATCAAGGTGAAACAACACACACACACACACATTGACAACACCATCAAGGTGAAAACAACACACACACACACACACTGACAACACCATCAAGGTGAAACAACACACACACACACAACATTGACAACACCATCAAGGTGAAACAACACACACACAACACACATTGACAACACCATCAAGGTGAAACAACACACACACACACACACATTGACAACACCATCAAGGTGAAACAACACACACACACACACATTGACAACACCATCAGGTGAAACAACACACACACACACCACACACACACTGACAACACCATCAAGGTGAAACAACACACACACACACACACACACATTGACAACACCATCAAGGTGAAACAACACACACACACACAACACATTGACAACACCATCAAGGTGAAACAACACACACACACACACACACACATGACAACACCATCAAGGTGAAAACAACACACAACACACACACACACTGACAACACCATCAAGGTGAAACAACACACACACACACACACACACATTGACAACACCATCAAGGTGAAACAACACACACACACACACACACTGACAACACCATCAAGGTGAAACAACACACACACACACAACACACATGACAAACACATCAAGTGAAACAACACACACACACACACACACATGACAACACCATCAGGTGAAACAACACACACACACACACAACACACATGACAACACCATCAAGGTGAAACAAACACACACACACACACACACACACATTGACAACACCATCAAGGTGAAACAACACACACACACACACACATTGACAACACCATCAAGGTGAAACAAACACACACACACACACACACACATCAACACACAAGTAAACAACACACACACACACACACATGACAACACCATCAAGGTGAAACAACACACACACAACACACACATTGACAACACCATCAAGGTGAAAACAACACACACACACACACACACATTGACAACACCATCAAGGTGAAACAACACCACAACACACACACACACATTGACAACACCATCAAGGTGAAACACACACACACACACACACACATGACAACACCATCAAGGTGAAACAAACACACACACACACACACACATTGACAACACCATCAAGGTGAAACAACACACACACACACACACATACAACACCATCAAGGTGAAAACAACACACACACACACACACACACACACACTTTACAACACCATCAAGGTGAAACAACACACACACACACACACACACATTGACAACACCATCAAGGTGAAAACAACACAACACACACACACACACATGACAACACCATCAAGGTGAAACAACACACACACACACACACAAAACACTACACACACACACACACCATGACAACACCATCAAGGTAAACAACACACACACACACACATTGACAACACATCAAGGTGAAACAACACACACCACAACACACACATTGACAACACCATCAAGGTAAAAAACACACCACACACACACACACATGACAACACCATCAAGGTGAAACAACACACACACACACACACCATTGACAACACCATCAAGGTGAAACAACAACCACACACACACACACAATGACAACACCATCAAGTGAAACAACACACACACACACACATGACAACACCATCAAGGTAAAACACACACACACACGACACACATCATGAAAACACCACAATGAAACAACAACACACACACCACACACACATTGACAACACCATCAAGGTGAAACAACACACACACACACAACACACACACAAGACACACAACACACACACACATGACAACACCATCAAGGTAAAACACACACACACACAACATTGACAACCCATCAGGTGAAACAACACACACACACACACACCCTTGACAAACCATCAAGGTAAAACAACACACCACACACAACCATTGACAACACCATCAAGGTGAAACAACACACACACACACACACACACACACACACACAACACACAACACACACACACATCACATTGACAACACCATCAAGGTGAAACAACACACACACACACACACATACATATGACACACCATCAAGGTGAAACAACACACACACACACACATACATGACAACCATCAAGGTAAAACAAACACACACACACACACACTGACACACCATCAAGGTGAAACAACACACACACACACACAACTACATTACACATCAAGGTAAAACAACACACACACAACACACATGACAACACCATCAAGGTAAACAACACACACACACACACACTACAACATCAAGGTAAACAACACACACACACTACACACACACCACACACACACACACACACACATACATTTATCACACCATCAAGGTAAAACAACAACACACACACACACACACACATACATTTATCACACCATCAAGGTAAAACAACAACACACACACACACACATACATTTATCACACCATCAAGGTGAAACAACACACACACACACACATACATTTATCACACCATCAAGGTGAAACAACACACAACACACATACACACACACACATTTATTACACCATCAAGGTAAACAACACACACACACACACACACAATACATTTATCACAACCATCAAGGTTTAAAACAAACACACACACACACAACAACATACATTTATACACACCATCAAGGTTAAAACAACACACACACACACACTACACATATCAAGGTAAAAAATACACACCATACGAGGTAAACAACAACACACACACACACACTTACTTACAAGTTATACAACACACAAAGGTTAGTAAACAAACACAACACACACACACATAGTTATATCACACCATCAACGGTTAATACAACACACACACACACAACACATACGTTTATACACCTCAAGGTGAAACACATACACACACACCACATCATGTTATTCACATCAAGGTAAAAACACACACACACACACTAACACACATTTTACTCATCAAGGTAAAACAACACACAATTACATCAGTACACACACACACATACTGGTTACGTTATCAAGGTAAAACAAACACACACACACTACTGGTTAAGTAATCAAGGTAAAACAACACACACACATACTGGTTATCGTTATCAAGGTCAAACAATACACACACATACTGGTTACGTTATCAAGGTAAAACAATCACACACACAACTGGTTACGTTATCAAGGTCAAACAATACACACAATACTGGTTACGATGTTATCAAGGTCAAACAAACTACACACACACTGGTTACGTTATCAAGGTAAAACAACACACACACTGGTTACGTTATCAAGGTAAAACAATCACACACAATGGTTCAGTTATCAAGGTAAAACAACACACACACATACTGGTTACGTTATCAAGGTAAAACTACACACACACATACTGGTTACGTTATCAAGGTAAAACTACACACACACATCACTGGTTACGTTATCAAGGTAAAACAACCACACACATCTGGTTACATTATCAAGGTAAAACAACCCACACACATACTGGTTACTTATCAAGGTATATAACAACACACACAACTGGTTACACCATCAAGGTAAAACAACCACACACACTGGTTACACCATCAAGGTAAAACAACCACAACACACTGGTTACACCATCAAGGTAAAACAACACACACACACTGGTTACACCATCAAGGTAAAACAACACACACACACTGGTTACACCATCAAGGTAAAACAACACACACACACTGGTTACACCATCAAGGTAAAACAACACACACACACTGGTTACACCATCAAGGTAAAACAACACACACACACTGGTTACACCATCAAGGTAAAACAACACACACACACTGGTTACACCATCAAGGTAAAACAACACACACACACTGGTTACACCATCAAGGTAAAACAACACACACACACTGGTTACACCATCAAGGTAAAACAACACACACACACTGGTTACACCATCAAGGTAAAACAACACACACACACTGGTTACACCATCAAGGTAAAACAACACACACACACTGGTTACACCATCAAGGTAAAACAACCACACACACACTGGTTACACCATCAAGGTAAACAACACACCACACTGGTTAACACATCAAGGTAAAACAACACACACACACTGGTTACACCATCAAGGTAAAACAACCCACACACACTGGTTACACCATCAAGGTAAAACAACCACACACACTGGTACACCATCAAGGCAACACACACACACTGGTTACACCATCAAGGCAACACACACACACTGGTACACCATCAAGGCAACACACACACACTGGTACACCATCAGGCAACACACACCACTGGTACACCATCAAGGCAACACACACACACTGGTACACCATCAAGGCAACACACACACACTGGTACACCATCAAGGCAACACACACACACTGGTACACCATCAAGGCAACACACACACACTGGTACACCATCAAGGCAACACACACACACTGGTACACCATCAAGGCAACACACACACACTGGTACACCATCAAGGCAACACACACACACTGGTTACACCATCAAGGCAACACACACACACTGGTACACCATCAAGGCAACACACACACACTGGTACACCATCAAGGCAACACACACACTGGTACACCATCAAGGCAACACACACACACTGGTTACACCATCAAGGTAAAACAACACACACACATACTGGTTACACCATCAAGGTAAAACAACACACACACACACTGGTTACACCATCAAGGTAAAACAACACACACACACTGGTTACACCATCCAGGTAAAACAACCCACACACACTGGTTACACCATCAAGGTAAAACAACACACACACACTGGTACACCATCAAGGCAACACACACACACTGGTACACCATCAAGGCAACACACACACACTGGTTACACCATCAAGGCAACACAAAACCACACACACTGGTTACACCATCAAGGTAAAACAACACACACACACTGGTACACCATCAAGGCAACACACACACACTGGTTACACCATCAAGGCAACACAAAACCACACACACTGGTTACACCATCAAGGTAAAACTACACCACACACACTGGTTACACATCAAGGCAACACACACACTGGTTACACCATCAAGGCAACACAAAGCCACATACCCAGGTTTTCACCACCCCACACATCCATGTCCATGTCGTACTGACCCAACTCATCAAACCAACTTCTGTCAATCACAAACAATCCTCCAGCAATCATGGGTGTCCTGTCAAACACACGATGCACCACACCATTAGTTTTTGTCAATCACACCGACTTCTGTCAATCACACTTACTTTTGTCAATCATATCACTAACTTTTGTCATTCACATTAATTTTTGTCAATCATATCAACATTTGTCAATCACACTTACTTTTGTCAATCATATTAACTTTTGTCAGTCACACTTATTTTTATCAATCACACTTATTTTTGTCAATCATATCACCAACTTTTGTCATTCACATTAATTTTTGTCAATCACATTAACTTTTGTCAATCACACTTTTGTCAATCACATTAACTTTTGTCAATCATACTATGTTTTGTTAATCACAAACAATTTGACAGTTATGATGCTATTTTGGTTTGAAGACTGGTGTCACATGGCTATGCTGCTTACTTTCATAATATATCTTAGCATCAACCAGGCCTGTGAGCTACAGACACCTGCAGGTGATAGTCAGGAATTCTGAGCAACACCCTCCATGACGCAACATTAAGAAAATGAAACATGACTGTTTGGTCCCAAACTTCCCGATGAGTCCATAGCGTGTTCAGCTCTGGTTAGGCTACAGCTGTGGCTGATAATTACCCAAACGTGAACTGACAGGGATTTGAACTTGCAACCTGCCAGTCATCAGTCTGTTGTATTAACCACTATTTCACCATGACTGGCTCCTTCAGTGACAGGTTTTTACTGTTAAGGTCCTTCACTGACATGTTTTACTGTTAAGGTCCTTCACTGACAGGTTTTACTGTTAAGGTCCTTCACTGACAGGTTTTACTGTTAAGGTCCTTCACTGACAGGTTTTACTGTTAAGGTCCTTCACTGACAGGTTTTACTGTTAAGGTCCTTCACTGACAGGTTTTACTGTTAAGGTCCTTCACTGACAGGTTTTACTGTTAACATCCTTCACTGACAGGTTTTACTGTTAACGTCCTTCACTGACAGGTTTTACAGTTAACGTCCTTCACTGACAGGTTTTACTGTTAACGTCCTTCACTGACAGGTTTTACTGTTAACGTCCTTCACTGACAGGTTTTACTGTTAACGTCCTTCACTGACAGGTTTTACTGTTAAGGTCCTTCACTGACAGGTTTTACTGTTAACGTCCTTCACCGACAGGTTTTACTGTTAAAGTCCTTCACTGACTGGTTTTACTGTTAAGGTCCTTCACTGACAGGTTTTACTGTTAAAGTCCTTCACTGACAGGTTTTACTGTTAAAGTCCTTCACTGACAGGTTTTACTGTTAAGGTCCTTCACTGACAGGTTTTACTGTTAACGTCCTTCACTGACAGGTTTTACTGTTAAAGTCCTTCACTGACAGGTTTTACTGTTAAAGTCCTTCACTGACAGGTTTTACTGTTAAAGTCCTTCACTGACAGGTTTTACTGTTAAAGTCCATGACTGGTTTTACTGTTCAGGTCCATGACTGGTTTTACTGTTAAAGTCCTTCACTGACAGGTTTTACTGTTAAAGTCCATGACTGGTTTTACTGTTCAGGTCCATGACTGGTTTTACTGTTAAAGTCCTTCACTGACAGGTTTTACTGTTAAGGTCCTTCACTGACTGGTTTTACTGTTAAAGTCCTTCACTGACAGGTTTTACTGTTAAAGTCCTTCACTGACAGGTTTTACTGTTAAAGTCCTTCACTGACAGGTTTTACTGTTAAAGTCCTTCACTGACAGGTTTTACTGTTAACGTCCTTCACTGGTTTTACTGTTAACGTCCTTCACTGACAGGTTTTACTGTTAACGTCCTTCACTGACTGGTTTTACTGTTAAAGTCCTTCACTGACAGGTTTTACTGTTAACGTCCTTCACTGACAGGTTTTACTGTTAACGTCCTTCACTGACAGGTTTTACTGTTACCACCGCCCTTCACTGACAGGTTTTACTGTTAAAGTCCTTCACTGACAGGTTTTACTGTTAAAGTCCTTCACTGACAGGTTTTACTGTTAACGTCCTTCACTGACAGGTTTTACTGTTAAAGTCCTTCACTGACAGGTTTTACTGTTAACGTCCTTCACTGACAGGTTTTACTGTTAAAGTCCTTCACTGACAGGTTTTACTGTTAAAGTCCTTCACTGACAGGTTTACTGTTAACGTCCTTCACTGACAGGTTTTACTGTTAACGTCCTTCACTGACAGGTTTTACTGTTAACGTCCTTCACTGACAGGTTTTACTGTTAAGGTCCTTCACTGACAGGTTTTACTGTTAACGTCCTTCACTGGTTTTACTGTTAAAGTCCTTCACTGACAGGTTTTACTGTTAAAGTCCTTCACTGACAGATTTTACTGTTAACGTCCTTCACTGACTGGTTTTACTGTTAACGTCCTTCACTGACAGGTTTTACTGTTAACGTCCTTCACTGACAGGTTTTACTGTTAACGTCCTTCACTGACTGGTTTTACTGTTAAGGTCCTTCACTGACAGGTTTTACTGTTAACGTCCTTCACTGACAGGTTTTACTGTTAACGTCCTTCACTGACAGGTTTTACTGTTAAAGTCCTTCACTGACAGGTTTTACTGTTAACGTCCTTCACTGGTTTTACTGTTAACGTCCTTCACTGACAGGTTTTACTGTTAACGTCCTTCACTGACAGGTTTTACTGTTAACGTCCTTCACTGACAGGTTTTACTGTTAAGGTCCTTCACTGACAGGTTTTACTGTTAACGTCCTTCACTGACAGGTTTTACTGTTAACGTCCTTCACTGACAGGTTTTACTGTTAACGTCCTTCACTGACAGGTTTTACTGTTAAGGTCCTTCACTGGTTTTACTGTTAACGTCCTTCACTGACGGTTTTACTGTTAACGTCCTTCACTGACAGGTTTTACTGTTAACGTCCTTCACTGACAGGTTTTACTGTTAACGTCCTTCACTGACAGGTTTTACTGTTAAGTCCTTCACTGACAGGTTTTACTGTTAACGTCCTTCACTACTATTAGTTTTTACTGGTAACGGTCCTGTACAACTGCTGTTTATACTGTTAAGTCTGGTACTGACTAGTTTTACAGTGTTAACGACCTTTCAACTGGAACTGGTTGTTTACTGTTGTACTACAGGGTGATACTGACAGCTTCAATGACTGGTATTTTACTGTTGTACCACAGGTGTATCAACTGACGGGCTTTATACATGGTAATGACGGTATTGACTTACTGTTTTACACAGGTTGATAAACTGACAGCTTTACATGGTAATGACTGGGTTTGACTTACTGTTGACCACAGTCGTATAACTGACAGCTTTTACATGGTAATGACTGGTATTGACTTACTGTTTATACAGGTGGTGATAACTGCATTTATAAAACTATGTGATGACTGTGTATGTGAAACTGACAGCTTTATACATGGTATGACTGGGTATGTGACTTACTGTTGTACTACAGGTGGTGATAACTGACAGCTTTATACATGGTAATGACTGGGTATGTGACTTACTGTTGTACCACAGGTGGTGAACTGACAGCTTTATACATGGTAATGACTGGGTATGTGACTTACTGTTGTACACAGGTGGTGATAACTGACAGCTTTATACATGGTATGACTGGGTATGTGACTTACTGTTGTACACAGGTGGTGATAACTGACAGCTTTATACATGGTAATGACTGGGTATGTGACTTACTGTTGTAACACAGGTGGTGATAACTGACAGCTTTATACATGGTAATGACTGGGTATGTGACTTACTGTTGTAACACAGGTGGTGATAACTGACTGCTTTATACATGGTGATGACTGGGTATGTGACTTACTGTTGTACCACAGGTGGTGATAACTGACAGCTTTATACATGGTAATGACTTACTGTTGTACCACAGGTGGTGTAGACTGGCTGCTTTATACATGGTGATGACTGGGTATGTGACTTACTGTTGTACCACAGGTGGTGATAACTGACTGCTTTATACATGGTATGACTGGGTATGTGACTTACTGTTGTATCATGGGTGGTGACAGCTGGCTGCTTTAAGACTTGTTCTACACTTGTTACACACAGATAAGCAAGATGTTCAGTACAACACAGCACGTCAACAGACCTGATGGGGGAGATGGGGTCTGACACTCGTCTGTTGCGTTCTTCCGCCGTCATGTAGTCCCACTTGAACACCAAGTTCCAATCAAACCCTGAACACACACATACACACACATACACATACACAAAACACACCAACACACAATGCACACACACACACACACACACACACACACAGATACATACACACAACACACACAGATACACACACACACACACACACACACACACAGAGATACATACACACACACACACACAGATATACACACACACAAACACACACACATACATACACACATACATACACACACACACATACACACACACACACATGCATGCACACACACACACACACATATCAAAATATTGTAAAAATGTCAAGTGTATTTGCAGCGAACAGTTCACACTGTTTCACTGCTTATTCTACTAGCAAAATGCTATGTTCCTTTTTACCAAAAATGTTTACTCAAGAAAAGTATTCTGAAACTCATTTCCAAAAAGTTACATCAAATCAATCTTTATTAGTTAAAATTTCAGAATCATTAGTTCACAGTCCACTTAACGCATCATTTTAACTTTATGCGGTTGTGTATTAGTGTGACAATTTCCCTTCATATTGTTGAAGTTAATTGTTAGAGTTAAATTTTCGTTCCATTTTCCTGTTCTCCCATCTATTTATGTCTTTTTACTCTATCTCCCCTCTGTCCCAATACAACCCGCTTAACTATCGTTCTACATTTTATTTTATTTATTCCTCCCCCCCCCCCCCCCCCCCCCCCCCCCCCCCTCTAATATCACTTATAGTGAAAAGACGTTAAATCAAAGAACGAACGAACACACACATCTGTGACAACAAAGCCTGCACCAGACCATGTCTAACATCAACATCAACATGATCATCAACATCAACACGATCTCTGTCTGCTAAGAACAAAAGATAATTGTCTGCCATGGACAAAAAAAAAAAAAAACAGAAATGTTTAAGAATAACTAAGTACACTAAAAACAGGTTAAAATCATCTCAAATTGCTTCTGCACATCCAGGCTGGGTAAGAGGAGAAGATAATTTCCTCTGAAAATTGGCCGGGGTCCAGGGGCAACGTCCCTGCTGGTGGGTCTGGGGGCAAAGCTGAAGAATTTCTGTAATTTTGGGGCATTATGGATGCATTTCCTGATGGCAAATACAATAAATCAGTGATGTTTCCTCTGAAAAAATTTTTTCCCTCTGAAATCAGGAGTTCATCCACTGAAATCAGCGGATCCGCTGAGAGTTACCCAGCCTGCACATCACACCTCCTGAGAGCGCCAAAAGCAGTCAATACATGTACCCAATAATCAATCCTAATGTTAAGTATACAGGGCTTATATAGAGCACACACAGGTGAATGGACCAACAAGACAGAAATATTTATCTATGTCCAATTTTCTACACCATCTTCATAGCCACAGAAGCTGAGAGTTTTTACGACGCAATGATGATGATGATGATGATGATGATGATGATGATGATGATATGATAATCCTGATGTTATGGAGTTCCATCTAGGATTGATATTGCATGTCGGGGCTGTATTCCACACTTAATACCAATACATATCCTGCATCAACCAAGCCTG
>CM060308.1:1644974-1649974 GCA_030674185.1 Monoplex corrugatus | reverse complement strand
AACCATGAATCATCTCCATGGCACACGAAAAGACTTACCTCTCCCAACAAAACATACAAATGAAGAACTCCTATCTGTATTCTCCAAGTATTTCACCACCAAAATACAAACTCTTCGTGACAGGCTTGACAGGACACCCTGTCAACCATGCCCACCTGACCCTTCCTTCTCTGGCACACCTCTCACTACTTTTACCCCAGTCTCACAAGAAGAAATTTTCAACACAATCAGATCCATGTCGTTCAAAACCTGCGAACTGGATCCTCTTCCAGGTTCTCTCTACTCCGACTGTCTCCCTACTCTCCTCCCATTCATCACTGACATCATCAACACTTCTTTTCAAACTGGAACTGTCCCAGATTCTTTCAAGTCTGCTATTGTTCACCCTCTCCTCAAGAAAAAAAATTTAGACCCAAATGAACTGAAAAATTACAGGCCTATCTCTAATCTCTCTTTCTTGTCAAAACTCCTTGAAAAGGTCGTCCTCAACCAGCTGAACTCTCACCTGTCTGCCAACAATCTCCTCAATCCTTTCCAGTCAGCCTACCGCCAGTGCCATAGCACTGAAACTGCCCTACTACACATTCTCAACAATCTCCTCCTTGCAACTGATACTGGCAAAGTCTCTCTCCTCACACTCCTTGATCTGTCTGCAGCCTTCGATACCATTGACCATGGTATTCTCCTTTCTAGACTTCATCATACTTTTGGCATCTCTGACATTGCTCTCTCCTTTTTCACTTCGTATTTATCAAACAGAAAACAAACTGTTCTCATCAATGGCACTTACTCTCAACCTGCATACCTGACCTGTGGTGTTCCACAAGGATCTGTCCTTGGCCCTGTTCTTTTCACTCTTTATACCTCCCCCCTGTCCACCATCATCAACTCCCACTCTATAAAACACCACTTCTATGCTGATGACACCCAACTTCAAGACCTGATAATATACAGCGCCTGTTGACTCGCACCACTGAGTGTTACTCGGACATTAAGAACTGGATGACACACAATAGACTTCAGCTTAATGACGACAAGACAGAAGCTATCCTCATTGGCACCCGTCAGAAACTTTCCCAGCTGCCTCCTCTTTCTCTCCCATTATGTAACACATCAGTCCCAATTTCTGATTCAGCTAAAAACCTTGGTGTCTGCATTGACTCTACCCTGTCCATGAACAACTTTGTTTCTCAAACTGCCAGATCTTGCTACTATCATCTCCATCGTATAAGCCTGATCAGGAAGTATCTCTCTGTTGAAACAACTGCAAAACTCGTTCTCTCCTTCATAATGTCTCGCATTGACTATTGCAATTCACTCCTGTCTGGTCTTCCTGCCTTCACCATTCACATCCTACAGCGCATTCAAAACAATGCTGTACGCCTTGTACTCAAAAAGAAAAAAGCTGACCACATATCTCCTCTCCTGGCACAACTTCACTGGCTCCCTGTATCAAAGCGCATACAGTACAAACTAGACACCATGTGCTACAAAAGCCTCAATAACGCAGCTCCCGATTACCTGTCAAGCCTACTTGAGATCTATGTTCCCTCACGTACCCTCCGCTCTGCCTCTGATCCTCTGACTTTTCGCTTTCCACGCACTAAGCTCAATACCTATGGTCCACGAGCCTTCTCTGTTTCTGGTCCACTCTCCTGGAACAAACTTCCTCTCTCAGTCCGTCAGCAACCTACTTTTGCCTCCTTCAAGTCCGCTCTCAAAACTCACCTTTTCTCCTCTGCATAAAATCCTAACCTCACTCAACCCCCCTCTGCAGCCTGTCTCCGCTCGGAGGGGAATCACTTTGTTTTAATATATAATTGTATATGATGTGCTCTCTGTGGTTTTCCATTGGTTTTATTCTTGCTTTTATTGCTTTTATTCTTTCTCCCCATTTGTGGCCATGCGTGTGTGTGTGTGTGTGTGTGTGTGTGTGTGTGTGTGTGTGTGTGTGTGTGTGTGTGTGTGTGTGTGTGTGTGTGTGTGTGTGTGTGTGCGTGTGCGTGTGTGTGCGTGCATGCGTGCGTGTGTGCGCGTGTGTCTTTTCGGGCTTGGATTTGATTTTGTCGAGATTTTGCGCTATATAAATATTGTAATTATTATGTATGCATGTGCGTACGTATGTATGTATGTATGTATGTATGTATGTATGTATGTATGTATGATACGCTTAGATTTATGTATGTATGTATGTATGCATGTATACGCTCAGCTTAGATTTATGTATGTAAGTATGTATGCATGTATGTATGCATGTATACGCTCATATGTATACTACACGTCATTATTGAAGGGCCAGGAACGTTTTTGAGTCAATTTTTGAAAGGAGAAATAACCTATTTTCTCTTACTCTTTTCTCCAATTCGTTGCCCTAACTGAATGGATAAGAGCTCAGACAACATTGCAGTTTCCTTTTGGCACGTGTTTGGGAATTTGCCGATTTGCAATGGGCGGCCCAAGGAAGACAATTTCCACACGAAATTGTCGAATCTTCAGCAGGGTCTCTCTGACGACGCAGGCAAGGTAGCGACAAAATTCGCTTTGCACGTGCAAGGCAAGCCCTTTTTGAACACTACTCCAGCCAAAGTTGCCCGCAGACGAGGATAAAAAGGACCCGTTCTTGGTTCGTTTTAACCATGCTTGCAAGACGACGGATGACGGATGAGCAGCGGGGGAGAGCCCTCGCTCTGCTTGATGAAGGCCTAGCGCAGCGGGAAGTTGCTAGACGACTTGAAGTGTCGCATTCCACAATCCAGAGACTGCTGGAGCGCTTCAATGAGACTGGAGCAGTCCAGGAAAGGCGTCACACGGGTCGACCCAGAGTAACGACAAGACAGCAAGACCGCTACCTTGCCCTCTCCGTCCTGAGGGAAAGGGCATCCACTGCGGTGACCTTGAGGGGTCAGCTGAGGGACGCAACAGGTGCTAACATCAGCTGCAGCACGGTGAGAAGACGGCTACATGAGGCAAACTTGAGGTCACGGAGACCGGCCGTCCGACCCGTGCTGTCACCGGTCAACAGAGTGCGCCGCATGACCTGGGCCAGGGAGCACGTGACCTGGACAAGGCAACAGTGGGCCCGGGTCTTGTTTTCGGATGAGTCCAGGTTCACCCTGACCTTTAACGATGGCCGGGCTCGGGTGTGGCGACGTCAAGGGGAGAGGTTCGCTGACGCCACTGTCCAAGAGCATAACCGGTACGGCGGCGGGTCGGTGATGGTGTGGGGTGGCATGAGCCGTGGTACCCGGACCCCCCTGCTCCCCATTGACGGCATCCTGAACGGGGTCCGGTACCGGGACGAGGTTCTGGCGGCCGTGGCACTGCCTGCGCTTGTGGACCTTGGTCAAGGCGCCATCTTCCAGGACGACAATGCACCTGCGCATCGAGCACGCCTTGTGACCGACTTCCTGGAGCAGCATGAAGTCGTCCGTATGGCCTGGCCAGCGTGCTCACCTGACCTGAACCCAATTGAACACCTCTGGGATGTGCTCGGGAGGCGCATCAGGGACAACCACCCCCCACCGGGCACCCTGGCCAGGCTGGTCGACATCCTGCAGATCGAGTGGGCGGCCATCCCTCAGGACACACTCCGTACCCTTGTGGGGTCGATGCATCGGCGCTGTGAAGCATGCATCCAGGCTCGGGGCGGACACACGCGATATTGAAAACAGATTGGCCAAATCTGACACTTTCTGTTTTTTGAAAAGGGGGGGATGTTCCTTTAAATGCATGTGCTGTTCACTAATGGGTCATTGTGCTAATTTCTTTTTCCAAAACAGGTGTGGAAATGATGAAATAAAACATAGAATCAATTCTAAACATTGTCAATTATTTCAACTTAAAATTAGAGAGGAAGGAAGAAGTGGCCCTTAAATTATGATTAGGAGTATATGTAGGTATGTATGCATGTATACGCTCAGCGCTTAGATTTGATTTTATCAAGATTTTGCGCTATATAAATAAAATATATTATTATTATATATTATAAAGCTGGGGCATAAACTGAACACCATAACCATTTTATCAGTGACCAAACCTGCAATAGAAAAATCAATCTTTCAATCTATCAATTGATCAAACTGTTTTAGACATTCACATGTGTTTGCAAGTTTGCAGTAATCTAAGTATCCACTGGCGTTTTTATTTGACAACCAGCCCTAATGGAATGGTCAGTGTGGTCATTCAGGACTGCCATTGTTAACATCCCTGTCTGACAACCAGCCCTAATGAAATGGTCAGTGTGGTCATTCAGGACTGCCATTGTTAACATCCCTGTCTGACAACTAGCCCTAATGACATGGTCAGTGTGGTCATTCAGGACTGCCATTGTTAACATCCCTGTCTGACCATCCCTAATGAAATGGTCAGTGTGGTCATTCAGGCCTGCCATTGTTAACATCCCTGTCTGACCATCCCTAATGAAATGGTCAGTGTGGTCATTCAGGACTGCCATTGTTAACATCCCTGTCTGACCAGCCCTAATGAAATGGTCAGTGTGGTCATTCAGGACTGCCATTGTTAACACCCCTGTCTGACACAAGCCCTAATGAAATGGTCAGTGTGGTCATTCAGGACTGCCATTGTTAACATTCCTGTCTGACAACCAGCCCTGATGAAATGGTCAGTGTGGTCATTCAGGACTGCCATTGTTAACATTCCTGTCTGACAACCAGCTCTGATGAAATGGTCAGTGTGGTCATTCAGGACTGCCATTGTTAACATCCCTGTCTGACAATCAGCCCTGATGAAATGGTCAGTGTGGTCATTCAGGACTGCCATTGTTAACATTCCTGTCTGACAACCAGCCCTGATGAAATGGTCAGTGTGGTTATTCAGGACTGCCATTGTTAACATCCCTGTCTGACCACCAGCCTTAATGAAATGGTCAGTGTGGTCATTCAGGACTGCCATTGTTAACATCCCTATCTGACCACCAACCCTAATGAAATGGTCAGTGTGGTCATTCAGGACTGCCATTGTTAACATTCCTGTCTGACAAC
>CM060308.1:1619974-1639974 GCA_030674185.1 Monoplex corrugatus | reverse complement strand
AGAGAGAGGAGGAGAGAGAAGAGAAGAGACAGAGAGCAACACACAATAGCATCACAGCAGCAAGGGGCAAACATCAGAACATCCAATCACCAGTCTGTTCGATCACAGATACTACACGGGTGGTAAAGTGGACATACCTATCGTAGAAAATCAGGGTCACGGGACCTGCAGGCGCTACACACCCTTCTGTGTACACACATGCACAATATACATATGCAGTTAAAGACCTGACGTACACAGCTTTGTGAAACATGCACATATGCACATGCACGTTAAAGATCATGTACAACATGCAGTGACTGCTTGGAACAACATTACTAGACAAAGTGCAGTTGTCAGCTCACCTAAAGATACAGACTGTACAACAACATAGTGCAGTGTGGTCAGCTCACCTAACAGATACAGACTGTACAACAACATAGTGCAGTGTGGTCAGCTCACCTAACAGATACAGACTGTACAACAACATAGTGGAGTGTGGTCAGCTCACCTAACAGATACAGACTGTACAACAACATAGTGCAGTGTGGTCAGCTCACCTAACAGCTTAAGTTCTCCATGATACACTAAAAAGTCTGATTATGTACGTATTTTACCCTGAGGAAGGCCAAGGGCCGAAATATTGGAGAAAATACTCAATGCCCTTGTTGATTGTCTTGGAAAATTGAAGTGTATATATATATATACACACACACACACATAGAGAGAGAGAGAGAGAGTAGATACACCTGTTTACACATCACAGGACCCAAAAGACTACAGAATGAAACAGAGTAAGTACACACAGTTCACACGTGAAGGAAAGCCTCATGCAGCTGTTTTAGTGTGTGTTCAGTGAGAGTGTAAAAAGTGCTGTAATTTACACAGTGACAGCTTAGGGCTGAAGGAGACAGAGACAGAGACAGAGAGAGAAAAGTGAGGGAAGCATTAGAGAAACAACTGACGTGTACACTGACCTTTGCTTGTCAATGTGTATTGCCCAGGCACCGTGCGTATGTTTGGTGATACTCTGATGCTGGTGTGACTGATGCTGGTGTGACTGATTGCTGGTGTGACTGATGCTGGTGTGACTGATGCTGGTATGTGTGTGTGTATGTGTGTATGTGTATGTGTGTGTGTGTGCGTGTGTGTGTGTGCGTGTGTGTGTGTGTGTGTGTGTGTGTATGTGTGTGTGTGTGCATGAGTGTGTGTGTGTGTGTGTGTGTGTGTGTGTGTGTGTGTGTGTGTGTGTGTGTGTGTGTGTGTGTGTGTGTGTGTGTGTGTGTGTGTGTGTGTGTGTGTGTGTAGTGTGTGTGTGTGGCGCGCGCGCGTGCACGGACAAGGCCAGATATATGTGTGATTGAGAAAACAAACAAGACTTGTTTACTTGTACAGGTGACAGTCCTTTTAATGTACTCAGTAGTGAAAGCCACCAAAACAAGTTTAACAAGTAATTTCCACTGTGTTAAAGAACAGGCGACATGGGTTATCCATGTGAAATTATTGTGCTCATTGCGGGATAACTTGGCCATGTGCACCATCAATTCACAAGACGACTTAAAATTGAAGGCCTTCCCTTTGCCAAGCCAAGGCTATAGCACATTACTGCTCTGTCAGTGCTATGATAGACTCTGGGATAATATGGAGACAAAGATGTAGGGCCACCCTCCTTTTGTCCTAATCATGCAGGACTCTTTATGGTCTGTACTGTGGACATTACAGTGTGTGAGAAAGTGTGTGTGTGTGTGTGTGTGAATGTTTGTGTGTGTCTGTGCATGTGTGTGTATGTGACTTGTATGTAAGGTATATGTGTATGCATGCAAGCGCATCTGTGTGTGTGTATGTTTTTATATCAGAGACTACAACAAAATTCTCCATCTTGGAAAGCCTGATGTCCTTAGATGCTTAAAATCTTACGGTACCTTCGCGAACAAAAAGTGAGTCATCATGCCATCGAATGTCTTACCCAAAAAGGAATAGATAAAGGAAGTGGCTGAAAATCTGCTATGAAAGAAAAAAACAAGAGCTATCATTAATCTGAACAATGGTACCATCTCAAAGGTAACACTGCACAGACTGTTACAGTATGGAATGGAAAGTGTTTGGGCTTCCTGAAACACGGATAGAGGAAAAGTGAAGAAAAGGAAAAGACAACTGGAGAATAGGCAAGTGTGTGACACTGTGTGTGTGTGTGACACTGTGTGTGTGTGTGGTCTGTTGATTTTTGTCTTTGTCTAAAGTGTGTGAACTGTGTGTGTGTGTGTGTGTGTGTGTGTGTGTGTGACACTGTGTGTGTGTGTGGTCTGTTGAGTGTTGTCTATTGTTACAAGTGTGTGACACTGTGTGTGTGAGTGTGTGTGTGTGAGTGGTGTGTGTGTGTGTGTGACATGTGTGTGTGATGTGTGTGTGTTGCTTGTGTGTGTGTGACATGTGTGTGTGTGTGTGTGAACTGTGTGTGTGTGTGTGTGTGTGTGTGTGTGTTCGTTCGTTGCTTGATTTAGTCTTCATTAAGTGATTGACGATGTGTGTGTGTGTGTGTGTGTGTGTGTGTGTGTGTGTGTGTGTGATGTGTGTGTGTGTGTGTGTGTGACACTGTGTGTGTGTGTGTGTGTGACACTGTGTGTGTGTGTGTGTGAATGTGTGTGTGTGACACTGTGTGTGTGTGTGTCTGTGTTTGTGTGTGTTTGTGTGTGTGTGTGTGTGTGTGTGTGTTTTGTGTGTGTGTGTGTGTGTGTGTGTGTGTGTGTGTGTGTGTGTGTGTGTGTGTGTGTGTGTGTGTGTGTGTGTGTGTGTGTGTGTTGTGTCTGTTGATTGTTGACTATATGTCTACAAGTTTGTCATGATTTTTGTCTACTTTTTGTTTTATCATCTGCTGCATCAATGTTGGTTGGTGTATATGTGAGCACTTGTATATGTGTGTTTCCTTTTTGTTGCTGTTGCTGTTTGTTGTCATTGGCCATCATGTTGTGTAGATATGAGTGTGTATGTATGAATGTATACATGTGTGTCTGTGTGTGAGCATATACGCATGTATTTATTGTTATCTGCTATTTCTCATTTCTTCCTTGTTTATTCATCTACATACACATTTATTTATCTCTTTATTATTTACCTGTTTCCTCTGTTCTTTCCTCAGACCTGGACAGCAGATTGTCATGGCTATGATAAAGGAAATATTGTTTTCACCTTGTTGACAGACAGCAAAGGCTTTGTGCACTGATTGGGGACTTTCTGTGATGTGACACAAGTTTATACTGAGTGGTCTAGTTGTGTTGTGATTCAGAACTTTAATTGTTTATTGATCATATTTATGTTCTTTTTTTTAAGATAAGATCATCATCACCATCATCAGGTGCCCTGCCGCATGGCGTTGGCGATCATGGACTTCCATCTGTCTCTATCTCTCGTTGCCCCTAGCATCTCTCCCACCCCCCTCGTCCCCAGCCACTCTGCAAGTCCGTCCAGCATTTTCTCCCTGGGTCTACCCGTGCTCTCTTTCCCTCCAGCTTTCCCGTTGTGACCAGGTGCTCCAAATCTCCCTTCCTCATAAAATGGACTATAAATGTTGCCTGTCTTTTCCTAATCTTCCTTATGAGTGATCTACTTGTGTCTGCCTCCATCAAGACTATCTCATTTGTTTTCTTTGCTGTCCATGGAACTCTCAACATTCTTCTTAGAAACCACATCTCGGCTGCCTCAATCTTGTTCTGGCTTTGTTTGTTGACTGTCCACACCTCACATCCGTACAACAGTACTGGTTCTATATAACATTCAAGAACTCTCTTCCTGATGTTAATTGATAGGCATTTGAAAGATAAGATACACCTGTCATTTACATATAACCAAGATTGTTCTAATGATAGACTGATACAATACTAGTATAAAAATGTAGGCTAGGTAAGACATAGGCCAGGTAGGACCTCAGGACCTGGCCAGCTCATGGATTTATGTGCAGGCTTAAGGCTTGTGCCGTGATCACCATACACATGGCACCTGTGACGTTGGTGCATATGGAACTCATTCCAAGTGCGGAGAGGTCATCTTGAGAAACTGAAACTGAAACTGAAACTGAAATATGAGAGAGAGAAAAAGAGAGCATGTTCAGGCTGGCCAGCCGTGCTGACTGGTCTTCTCTGTAAATATGTTCATGTTTGTGGTACAGAGAATAAAAATCCTTCAGGTGTGTGTCTTTGTGTGTTTGTGTGTGTGTGTGTGGTGTGTGGTGCGTGTGTGTGTGTGTGTGTTGTGTGTGTGTATTCACCTGACAACAGTGCGGAACAAGGTGGACCTGGCCTCGTTGTGAAAGGTAATGACCACAGACGTGTCAGGTAGGACCGAAGGCCACTCCTTGGAATGACACCTGGACACACAATTCCAAAATACAAGATACAAGAACTTTGTTTAGCCCAGAGCATCACAATGGGAAATTGTTTTGGCGTTCGCATTAAAACACATACAGGAACAAGAACGCATAAACAAATGTACACACATGCTCTTACTCTCTCTCACTCTCTCTCTCACCCCTCTCCCTCCCCTCATCTCTCTCCCCCTCCCTCTTTGTCGAACACATTATCAAAAATAATGACTAATTCTAAAAATGTACGGTTAAAAAAGCACATCATAAGAGTCAGATGCCTTGGTTAGGACTTTTAACAATGGACAAAAAGGGCAAAACTCATTGAAAAACAACATTGGTAAGTATAGGAAATTTTGATTAAAGATGCAATGCGATATGCACATTTAAATCAAAATGAGTTAAATACAATAAAATGAGTATGTAGACTAAGAGGACAAGGTTAAACTTTTTAAGTCAGCAGACAGAAACACATATACAAACAACCGATTACAAAATATCACATTCTCGGGTAAGAAGGATCACAGTGTCATGACGGAAATTGCCACATACGCACTCACACGCACGCAGCCGACCCCCCACCCACCCACACACACACACACACACACCACACACACACACACACACACACACACACACACACACACACCTGCACATACACATACACGCATGTGCGCGGAGTCAACACACACACATACACATAAACACGCACTCACCCACACACTCTCTCTCTAACCTAACATACCCTCTCTCACATACAACCCCACAATGCTACGCACACAATGTCTGCTCCAACATAAGCCAATTGTACACATTTGCACGCTCTCTCCTCTGCTCATCCTTAACTCCAAAGCCCCGGCACATCTCACTTGAACAAGTCTAAGTAGGGACAGTGTCACGGGCCGCCTTCACATAGAAGCTGTTGCTGAACCGGCTTGTCCTGGCCTTAAAGGACCTGAATCGTTTACCGGAAGGGAGGGGGGAGAAGAAAATATTTGCCGGATAGCCCTCGTCGGCCACAATGGATTTGACTTTCTTTTCATTCTTCTGACATAGATAGCACTATCACACATACACATCTGTAGGACCTATATTGCTGTGTGTGTGTGTGTCTGTGTGTGTGTGTGTGTATGTGTGTCTGTGTGTGTGTGTGTGTGTGTGTGTGTGTGTGTGTGTGTGTGTGTATGTGTATGTGTGTGTGTGTGTGTGTGCCTGCCTGTCTGTGTGTATGTAAGTGTCAGCGTATGTGTGTGCACGTATGTGAGTGTGTCTGTACATGTGGTGTCAGGTAAGTCAGTCTACCACTCCTCTGAACAACACCTGAACACCGACAGGTGTGACAGTCAAGTGAGCAAGACATCAGACTTTCAATACCACTCCTCTGAACAACACCTGAACACCGACAGGTGTGACAGTCAAGTGAGCAAGACATCAGACTTTCAATACCACTCCTCTGAACAACACCTGAACACCGACAGGTGTGACAGTCAAGTGAACAAGACATCAGACTTTCAATACCACTCCTCTGAACAACACCTGAACACCGACAGGTGTGACAGTCAAGTGAGCAAGACATCAGACTTTCAATACCACTCCTCTGAACAACACCTGAACACCGACAGGTGTGACAGTCAAGTGAGCAAGACATCTGACTTTCAATACCACTCCTCTGAACAACACCTGAACACCGACAGGTGTGACAGTCAAGTGAGCAAGACATCTGACTTTCAATACCACTCCTCTGAACAACACCTGAACACCGACAGGTGTGACAGTCAAGTGAGCAAGACATCAGACTTTCAATACCACTCCTCTGAACAACACCTGAACACCGACAGGTGTGACAGTCAAGTGAACAAGACATCAGACTTTCAATACCACTCCTCTGAACAACACCTGAACACCGACAGGTGTGACAGTCAAGTGAGCGAGACATCAGACTTTCAATACCACTCCTCTGAACAACACCTGAACACCGACAGGTGTGACAGTCAAGTGAGCGAGACATCAGACTTTCAATACCACTCCTCTGAACAACACCTGAACACCGACAGGTGTGACAGTCAAGTGAGCGAGACATCAGACTTTCAATACCACTCCTCTGAACAACACCTGAACACCGACAGGTGTGACAGTCAAGTGAGCGAGACATCAGACTTTCAATACCACTCCTCTGAACAACACCTGAACACCGACAGGTGTGACAGTCAAGTGAGCGAGACATCAGACTTTCAATACCACTCCTCTGAACAACACCTGAACACCGACAGGTGTGACAGTCAAGTGAGCGAGACATCAGACTTTCAATACCACTCCTCTGAACAACACCTGAACACCGACAGGTGTGACAGTCAAGTGAGCGAGACATCAGACTTTCAATACCACTCCTCTGAACAACACCTGAACACCGACAGGTGTGACAGTCAAGTGAGCAAGACATCAGACTTTCAATACCACTCCTCTGAACAACACCTGAACACCGACAGGTGTGACAGTCAAGTGAGCAAGACATCAGACTTTCAATACCACTCCTCTGAACAACACCTGAACACCGACAGGTGTGACAGTCAAGTGAGCGAGACATCAGACTTTCAATACCACTCCTCTGAACAACACCTGAACACCGACAGGTGTGACAGTCAAGTGAGCGAGACATCAGACTTTCAATACCACTCCTCTGAACAACACCTGAACACCGACAGGTGTGACAGTCAAGTGAGCGAGACATCAGACTTTCAATACCACTCCTCTGAACAACACCTGAACACCGACAGGTGTGACAGTCAAGTGAGCGAGACATCAGACTTTCAATACCACTCCTCTGAACAACACCTGAACACTGACAGGTGTGACAGTCAAGTGAGCAGACATCAGACTTTCAATACCACTCCTCTGAACAACACCTGAACACCGACAGGTGTGACAGTCAAGTGAGCGAGACATCAGACTTTCAATACCACTCCTCTGAACAACACCTGAACACCGACAGGTGTGACAGTCAAGTGAGCGAGACATCAGACTTTCAATACCACTCCTCTGAACAACACCTGAACACCGACAGGTGTGACAGTCAAGTGAGCGAGACATCAGACTTTCAATACCACTCCTCTGAACAACACCTGAACACCGACAGGTGTGACAGTCAAGTGAGCGAGACATCAGACTTTCAATACCACTCCTCTGAACAACACCTGAACACCGACAGGTGTGACAGTCAAGTGAGCAGACATCAGACTTTCAATACCACTCCTCTGAACAACACCTGAACACCGACAGGTGTGACAGTCAAGTGAGCGAGACATCAGACTTTCAATACCACTCCTCTGAACAACACCTGAACACCGACAGGTGTGACAGTCAAGTGAGCGAGACATCAGACTTTCAATACCACTCCTCTGAACAACACCTGAACACCGACAGGTGTGACAGTCAAGTGAGCGAGACATCAGACTTTCAATACCACTCCTCTGAACAACACCTGAACACCGACAGGTGTGACAGTCAAGTGAGCGAGACATCAGACTTTCAATACCACTCCTCTGAACAACACCTGAACACCGACAGGTGTGACAGTCAAGTGAGCGAGACATCAGACTTTCAATACCACTCCTCTGAACAACACCTGAACACCGACAGGTGTGACAGTCAAGTGAGCGAGACATCAGACTTTCAATACCACTCCTCTGAACAACACCTGAACACCGACAGGTGTGACAGTCAAGTGAGCGAGACATCAGACTTTCAATACCACTCCTCTGAACAACACCTGAACACCGACAGGTGTGACAGTCAAGTGAGCGAGACATCAGACTTTCAATACCACTCCTCTGAACAACACCTGAACACCGACAGGTGTGACAGTCAAGTGAGCGAGACATCAGACTTTCAATACCACTCCTCTGAACAACACCTGAACACCGACAGGTGTGACAGTCAAGTGAGCGAGACATCAGACTTTCAATACCACTCCTCTGAACAAACACCTGAACACCGACAGGTGTGACAGTCAAGTGAGCGAGACATCAGACTTTCAATACCACTCCTCTGAACAACACCTGAACACCGACAGGTGTGACAGTCAAGTGAGCGAGACATCAGACTTTCAATACCACTCCTCTGAACAACACCTGAACACCGACAGGTGTGACAGTCAAGTGAGCAGACATCAGACTTTCAATACCACTCCTCTGAACAACACCCTGAACACCGACAGGTGTGACAGTCAAGTGAGCAAGACATCAGACTTTCAATACCACTCCTCTGAACAACACCTGAACACCGACAGGTGTGACAGTCAAGTGAGCGAGACATCAGACTTTCAATACCACTCCTCTGAACAACACCTGAACACCGACAGGTGTGACAGTCAAGTGAGCGAGACATCAGACTTTCAATACCACTCCTCTGAACAACACCTGAACACCGACAGGTGTGACAGTCAAGTGAGCGAGACATCAGACTTTCAATACCACTCCTCTGAACAACACCTGAACACCGACAGGTGTGACAGTCAAGTGAGCGAGACATCAGACTTTCAATACCACTCCTCTGAACAACACCTGAACACCGACAGGTGTGACAGTCAAGTGAGCGAGACATCAGACTTTCAATACCACTCCTCTGAACAACACCTGAACACCGACAGGTGTGACAGTCAAGTGAGCGAGACATCAACTTTCAATACCACTCCTCTGAACAACACCTGAACACCGACAGGTGTGACAGTCAAGTGAGCGAGACATCAACTTTCAATACCACTCCTCTGAACAACACCTGAACACCGACAGGTGTGACAGTCAAGTGAGCGAGACATCAGACTTTCAATACCACTCCTCTGAACAACACCTGAACACCGACAGGTGTGACAGTCAAGTGAGCGAGACATCAGACTTTCAATACCACTCCTCTGAACAACACCTGAACACCGACAGGTGTGACAGTCAAGTGAGCAAGACATCAGACTTTCAATACCACTCCTCTGAACAACACCTGAACACCGACAGGTGTGACAGTCAAGTGAGCGAGACATCAGACTTTCAATACCACTCCTCTGAACAACACCTGAACACCGACAGGTGTGACAGTCAAGTGAGCGAGACATCAGACTTTCAATACCACTCCTCTGAACAACACCTGAACACCGACAGGTGTGACAGTCAAGTGAGCAAGACATCAGACTTTCAATACCACTCCTCTGAACAACACCTGAACACCGACAGGTGTGACAGTCAAGTGAGCAAGACATCAGACTTTCAATACCACTCCTCTGAACAACACCTGAACACCGACAGGTGTGACAGTCAAGTGAGCGAGACATCAGACTTTCAATACCACTCCTCTGAACAACACCTGAACACCGACAGGTGTGACAGTCAAGTGAGCAAGACATCAGACTTTCAATACCACTCCTCTGAACAACACCTGAACACCGACAGGTGTGACAGTCAAGTGAGCAAGACATCAGACTTTCAATACCACTCCTCTGAACAACACCTGAACACCGACAGGTGTGACAGTCAAGTGAGCAAGACATCAGACTTTCAATACCACTCCTCTGAACAACACCTGAACACCGACAGGTGTGACAGTCAAGTGAGCAAGACATCAGACTTTCAATACCACTCCTCTGAACAACACCTGAACACCGACAGGTGTGACAGTCAAGTGAGCAAGACATCAGACTTTCAATACCACTCCTCTGAACAACACCTGAACACCGACAGGTGTGACAGTCAAGTGAGCAAGACATCAGACTTTCAATACCACTCCTCTGAACAACACCTGAACACCGACAGGTGTGACAGTCAAGTGAGCAAGACATCAGACTTTCAATACCACTCCTCTGAACAACACCTGAACACCGACAGGTGTGACAGTCAAGTGAGCGAGACATCAGACTTTCAATACCACTCCTCTGAACAACACCTGAACACCGACAGGTGTGACAGTCAAGTGAGCGAGACATCAGACTTTCAATACCACTCCTCTGAACAACACCTGAACACCGACAGGTGTGACAGTCAAGTGAGCGAGACATCAGACTTTCAATACCACTCCTCTGAACAACACCTGAACACCGACAGGTGTGACAGTCAAGTGAGCGAGACATCAGACTTTCAATACCACTCCTCTGAACAACACCTGAACACCGACAGGTGTGACAGTCAAGTGAGCGAGACATCAGACTTTCAATACCACTCCTCTGAACAACACCTGAACACCGACAGGTGTGACAGTCAAGTGAGCGAGACATCAGACTTTCAATACCACTCCTCTGAACAACACCTGAACACCGACAGGTGTGACAGTCAAGTGAGCGAGACATCAGACTTTCAATACCACTCCTCTGAACAACACCTGAACACCGACAGGTGTGACAGTCAAGTGAGCAAGACATCAGACTTTCAATACCACTCCTCTGAACAACACCTGAACACCGACAGGTGTGACAGTCAAGTGAGCAAGACATCAGACTTTCAATACCACTCCTCTGAACAACACCTGAACACCGACAGGTGTGACAGTCAAGTGAGCAAGACATCAGACTTTCAATCAGAAGGTCTGGGGTTTGATCCCGCCCCTGGGGATCTCTTGCTAGGTGTCTACAGGACGGAGACTTTTCTCATCTCTCACTTCTACATGTGCACAGACCAGTTGGAGGGAAAATGATAAACAACATTCGATAGGCAGATGACACCGTGCTAATTGCAGACCCAGGGAGAAAATGCTGGACGGACTTGCAGAGTGGCTGGGGATGAGGAGGGTGGGGGAGATGCTAGGGGCAACGAGAGATAGAGGCAGATGGAAGTCCATGATCGCCAACGCCATGCGGCAGGGCACCTGATGATGATGATGACAGACCAGTTAGTAATACCAAATCCAAAAAAAGTGTGACTGCCTGCGTTCAAGCAAACAGGAACCAGAAAAAAACAAAGAAAGAAGAATAAGAATGTGTATTTGATACAACAAGACAAGACAGGCGCAAATTTTCGACCAACTGGCTTTTGTTAAGCGTAAGATCACAAACAAACAACTTTTCTCACACTGAACGAAGCAGCAGGGAAGTTGCAGTTTTTTTCTCCTAATTTTTGTATTTGGTGTTTGTTTCTTTGTAATCTTACGCTTGACAAAGGCCAGTTGGCAGAAAATTTGCGCCTGTCTTGTCTTGTTGTATTAAATACACGTTCTGATTCTTTTTTCGTGTTTTTTCTGGTTCCTGTTAGTGCTTAAACCTGTTTCAAGTGTATACACACGCAGAACATGAACTATGCACGTTAAAGATCCTGTTGATCATGTCATTGTCTGGTGTCTCATGGAAACACAAAAAACACAACCATGCACTTCCATCAAAAACAGAGTACGCAGACTGCGCAGCAACATCCCATCTGCACACTGTGGACAAAACAAGATGCACGCATCTCAGAAAAATCACAACATTAAAACAAAACAAAACAAACAAAAAGGAAAAAGTGAAAAACAAAAAACCTGTCATTACACTTTGTGTCAGCATAACAATTTATATAGACACATTATACACATCATTGTGCATGTGTGTATGTATGTGTGTGTATGTGTATTATGTGCGTGTATGTGTATTATGTGTGTGTGTGTATGTATGTGTGTGTATGTGTATTATGTGTGTGTATGTGTATGTATGTGTGTATGTGTATTGTGTGTGTGTGTGTGTATTATGTGTGTGTATGTATTATGTGTGTGTGTGTGTATTATGTGTGTACACGTGGATATGTGGGCATGCTTGTGTCTGTTATCACCGTTACAAAAAAAATCCATAGGGATTTGAACTTTGTGCACTGATGTCAGTGTGGACACCTTGGAAGAGACAGCGCTCAATCACTGTACCTGGCGATAGTTTTGAACATGCAGGTGTCACCACTGAACAGGAGAAATGAACTCAACGGTGGTCAGACAAAGCAGACAGACAGAAAACTGTCACAGCAACCACCCAGCCACAGCCATCAGCCTTCATGTGCGTCAGCTGTGCCAAGGACTGTCACTCACTATCAGCTTGTTCAGCCACAGTCATCAGCCTTCATGGACGTCAGCTGTGTCAGGGACTGTCACTCACTATCAGCTTGTTCAGCCACAGTCATCAGCCTTCATGGACGTCAGCTGTGTCAGGGACTGTCACTCACTATCAGCTTGTTCAGCCACAGTCATCAGCCTTCATGTGCGTCAGCTGTGTCAGGGACTGTCACTCACTATCAGCTTGTTCAGCCACAGTCATCAGCCTTCATGGACGTCAGCTGTGTCAGGGACTGTCACTCACTATCAGCTTGTTCAGCCACAGTCATCAGCCTTCATGTGCGTCAGCTGTGTCAGGGACTGTCACTCACTATCAGCTTGTTCAGCCACAGTCATCAGCCTTCATGTGCGTCAGCTGTGTCAGGGACTGTCACTCACTATCAGCTTGTTCAGCCACAGTCATCAGCCTTCATGGACGTCAGCTGTGTCAGGGACTGTCACTCACTATCAGCTTGTTCAGCCACAGTCATCAGCCTTCATGGACGTCAGCTGTGCCAAGGACTGCCACCCAAGTGTCAGCTTGTTCAGCCACAGTCATCAGCCTTCATGGACGTCAGCTGTGCCAAGGACTGCCACCCAAGTGTCAGCTTGTTCAGCCACAGCTGATGCTGTTCCATATCCATCTGAATCCTATACATGGCGCATCCATTGTTTAATCAGACAGACAGACCCATCATTATATTTAATCAGACACTGAGACAGACAGACCCATCATTATATGTCAGTGTATGAATTTCATTACATTTCTTCTCATCAGACCTGGGCTGGTCCATACCATTTGTTTGTTGTCAATGAAAATGCTAATCTTGTCTGTGACCGACCGACTGATGACCAACAAATGATAATTTTGTCTGCGACCGACCGACTGATGACCAACCGATGACCAACCAAACACAGAGAGACAGACAGACAGACGGATGGACGAACAGATGGACAGGTGGATGGACAGACCGTGTGGCCTTTCGTATGTCGCAAAGGCCACGGACAGACAGACAGGTGGCTGGACAGACAGACAGACAGACAGACAGACAGACAGATGGACAGGTGGCTGGACAGAGAGACAGGTGGCCGGACCGACGGACGGACAGATAGACAGACAGCCAGACAGATGGACAGTGACTCACTGTGTATGTCTGGTGTCCGGAACATTTCTGTCAGCGGGGATGTCATCACTGGCCTTCTGGTTGAACTTATTGCGAGCGTAGGCGTCTTCTCCAGGTCTGACACGCTTCTTGTCGATGTAGGATTTGGAGTCAAACTGATCCCAGGGTACCTGTAACATTATCGTTATCATTTCTGTTATCGTTATCGTTACTATCATTACCATATTCATCATCATCACCACCACAACCATCATTTCATCATCATCACCACAATCATCACTTTGTCATCATTTCATCATCATCATCACAATCACCACCAATCCCCCAACGTCCACCACCACCAACAACAACACCACCTCCATCACCATCACAAATCATTGTTGTTAACTCAGTACTGCTTTCCTCATCACTTACAACCACCACCATCACAACCACCACAACCACCACCACAACAACCACCACTATCACAACCACACAACCACCACCACAACAACCACACCATCACAACCACCACCACCACAACAACCACCACATCACAACCACCACAACCACCACCACAACCACCTACCATCACAACCACCACAACCACACCACAACAACCACCACAACCAACCACCAACCACACACACCACCACAACAACAACCACCACAACCACCACCACCACCATCACAACCACCACCACAACACCACCACAACCACCACACACAACCACCACCACAACCACCACCACAACCACCACCACTATCACAACCACCACCACAACCACCACCACAACAACCACCACACCACCACCACCACCACACAACACCACCACCACCACCACCACCACCATCACAAATCATTGTTGTAACTCAGTACTGTCTTTCCTCATCCACAACACCACCACCCCCACCACCACAACCACCACAATCACCATCACAAATCATTGCTGTAACTCAGTACTGTCTTTCCTCATCATTTACAACCACCACCCACCACCACCACCACCCACAACAACAACAACAACAACCACCACCACCACAACCACCACCACCACAACCACCACCACCACCACACCCACCATCACCACACCTACCATACTACCACAACCACCACCACACCACAACCAAACTCCATCACCACCACCATCACCACCACCATCACAAATCATTGTTATTAACTCAGTACTGTCTTTCCTCATCATTTACAACCACCACCACCACCACCACCACCACAACCACCACCACAACCACCACCACCACCACCACCATCACAACCACCACCACCATCACCATACCATCACCACTACCACCACCACCAAAACACCACCATCACCCCCACCACCATCATAACCACTACCACATCACCACCATCACTACCATCACCACCATCACCATACCATCACCACCATCACTACCATCACCATACCATCACCACCAGCACCACAACATCACCCACCTTATTGGTGTGTTGGGCAGTGTCCACGTGTTGCACCAGGTCCCTGTCCTTGGTGGGTATCCTCATGTCCTCCCTATTCTTCTGGCGTCGTGGGGACCTGGTGGGTACCGCCATCACCTCCACACCCTCCTTCCTCTTTGGGGGCTGAAGGTTGTCGTCGTCATCGTCGTCATTGTCATCACTACGGTGGGCGATGACGATGTCCCCCTGAACCACCTGTATGCCTTCATTGCCTGTGTCTCCAACTGACTTGTTGAGTCTGCTGTGCTCATGCTGTAAACATACACACACATTACTGAGTCTGTGCTCATGCTGTAAACATACACACACATTACTGAGTCTGCTGTGCTCATGCTGTAAACATACACACACATTACTGAGTCTGTGCTCATGCTGTAAACATACACACACATTACTGAGTCTGTGCTCATGCTGTAAACACACACACGGTTGTCACATTGGTGTGTTGTGTTGTCGTTTGTTGTTCGTGCTGTTCATGTTGTTGTTGTTTTCTTATCAGTATTGTTGTTGTTGTTGTTGTTGTTTTTATACTGGTTTTGTTGATGTTGTTGTTGATGTTGTTGTTGTTTTTATAGTGTTTTTGTCACTGATGCTGTAAAGAAGGTAACAGATGACGTGATACTGTTCACTATATCATGACGACGTCAGCTGAATCAGTAACACAGTGACACAAGGACAGACAAAGAAGACGTGTATGCTAGGTACAGCCCTAAGCCCTTGCCAGCATACGGCTTTTGCATAGGTGTAGGGCTTTTGCACAGGTATAGGGCTTTTGCACAGGTATAGGGCTTTTGCACAGGTATAGGGTTTTGCACAGGTATAGGGCTTTTGCACAGGTACAGAACTTTTGCACAGGTACAGGACTTTTGCACAGGTATAGAACTTATGCACAGACACAGGGCTTTTGTACATGTAGAGGGCTTTTGCACAGGTACAGGACTTATGCACAGGTATAGGACTTATGCACAGACACAGGGCTTTTGCACAGGTACAGGACTTATGCACAGACACAGGGCTTATGCACAGGTAGAGGACTTATGCACAGACACAGGGCTTATGCACAGACACAGGGCTTATGCACAGACACAGGGCTTATGCACAGACACAGGGCTTATGCACAGACACAGGGCTTATGCACAGGTAGAGGACTTTTGCACAGGTATAGGACTTATGCACAGGTACAGGACTTTTGCACAGGTATAGGGTTTTGCACAGGTATAGGGTTTTGCACAGGTATAGGGTTTTGCACAGGTATAGGACTTTTGCACAGGTATAGGGTTTTGCACGGGTGTAGGGGTTTTGCACGGGTATAGGGCTTTTGCACAGGTATAGGGCTTTTGCACAGGTACAGGGCTTATGCACAGGTACAGGGCTTATGCACAAATACAGGGCTAATGCAAGGTACAGGACTTATGCACAGGTACAGGGCTTATGCACAGGTACAGGGCTAATGCACAGGTACAGGACTTATGCACAGGCACAGGGCTTATGTACAAATACAGGGCTTATGCACAAGTATAGGGCTTTTGCACAGGTATAGAGCTTATGCACATGTACAGGGCTTATGCACAGGTATACGGCTTATGCACAGGCATACAGCTTTTGCACAGGTACAGGCTTTTGCAATGTACAGGGCTTATGCACAGGTATACGGCTTTTGCACAGGTGTAGGGCTTACGCACAGGTACAGGGTTTACGCACAGGTACAGGGTTTACGCACAGGTACAGGGCTTATGCACAGGTACAGAACTTATGCATAGGTACAGGGCTTATGCACAGATACAGGGCTTATGCACAGATACAGGGTTAACGCACAGGTACAGGGCTTATGCACAGATACAGGGCTTATGACAGGGCTTATGCACAGGGTTTTTGCCACGATTACTCTGGATGTTATCCATCACAGGTCATCAGTGGCGTCAGTGTCTGATAAGGAATTCATTCAGAGCGCAGACGCCATTTTGAGAAACTGAAACTGAAACCTTCCCACGAGTTTATTATCCATTACAGTCTTGTGTGTCTAATGTGATATAAGTATAAATGCCATTTTGTTATCATTTATGCATATCATGTATATGCAATGCGCTGTTGTAATTATGTATGTATATTCTGTAAACTGCGCTGTTGTAATTATGTATGTATATTCTGTAAACTAAGTTCACTACATTGTTACGGTCTATGGTCACACAATTAAACCACCTGTGTCATGCATCTCTCTCTCTTTAACACCTCCCCCCACAAACACACTCACACACACACACACAAACACACACACACACACACAGAGCACACACACACACACATACACAGGCACACACACACACACACACACAAACAAACATGAACTTACAACAAAACACACACACACACACACACAAACAAACACACACACACAAACACACACGAACTTCCAAAGACACACACACACACACACACACACACACACACACACACACACACACACACACACACACACACCACACATACACACACACACACATTTACACACACAACACACACACACACACACAAACACACACACAAACACACACAACACACACAACACACACACACACACGAACTTCCAAAGACACACACACACACACACACACACACACACCTCTCTCTCTCTCTCTCTCTCTCTCACACACACACACACACACAAACACACACACACACAGACACACACACAACACACACACACACACACACACACACACACACACACACACACACACACACACACACACACACAATGTCTGTGGCAAGTGTAGGCAGACAAACAGGCCTGGTGAATCAACAACAGACAGAAGGTCACCACCACATCTTTTCTCTGATGGTGAGGGGGGTGGGGGTGGTACAGGACACTGGGATGGCAAGGACAGGAGTGCAACACGTCTGTGTCAATGGGTGGTGGTGGTGGTGGTGGTGGTGGTGTGGTTGTGGTTGTGTGGTGGTGGTTGTGGTGGTGGTGGTGGTGATGGTGGTGGTGTGGTGTGGTGGTGGTGGTGTGGTTGTGGTGTGGTGGTGGTGGTGTGGTGTGATGATGGTTGGTGTCCAAGCTGACTGTGAAAACTCATTGTGACAGCACACACACACACACACACCACACACACACACTACACCACACCACAGCTACACACTGCACACACATTCCACACACAACACACACAACTCAACCGCACACAACACCACACAACACACACACACCAACACACACCGCACACACAACACACACACACATACACACACACACACACAACACCACACACACACAACACACCCAACACAACACACACACAACACACACACACACACACACACACACACACACACAACAACACACACACAAACCACACACACACACACAACCACACACACACCACCACCACACTCAACACACACACACACACACACCACACACACACACACACAACACACACACACACCACAACAACACACACACACACACTACCAACAACACAACCACACAACCACCACATACACACAACTCAACACACCACACCAACACACCACTCACACCCACACACACACACAACACACACCACAATAAACACCACACACTACCACACAACCACACACACACTCACAACACAACACACACTAACACACCACACACACCAACACACACAACAACACCAACACACAACCACACAAACAAACACACACACACAACACAGCACGCACACACACACGCACGCACGCATGCGCATACATGAACACAGACTTTCTCCTACACACAGACCAGCAGGCAGACTGTATATATATAGACACACAGACTAGGGGGTAGACTATCAGTCCTGACCATCCCCGCCATGTGGGACCTACTGTTCACTGACCATCCCTGCCATGTGTGACCATACTGTTCACTGACCATCCCCGCCATGTGTGACTATACTGTTCACTGACCATCTCCGCCATGTGGGACCTACTGTTCACTGACCATCCCCGCCATGTGTGACTATACTGTTCACTGACCATCCCCGCCATGTGTGACCATACTGTTCACTGACCATCCCCGCCATGTGTGACCATACTGTTCACTGACCATCCCCGCCATGTGTGACCATACTGTTCACTGACCATCCCTGCCATGTGTGACCTACTGTTCACTGACCATCCCTGCCATGTGTGACCATACTGTTCACTGACCATCCCCGCCATGTGTGACTATACTGTTCACTGACCATCTCCGCCATGTGGGACCTACTGATCACTGACCATCCCCGCCATGTGTGACCATATTCTTCACTGACCATCCCCGCCATGTGTGACTATACTGTTCACTGACCATCCCCACCATGTGTGACCGTACTGTTCACTGACCATCCCCGCCATGTGTGACTATACTGTTCACTGACCATCCCTGCCATGTGTGACCATACTGTTCACTGACCATCCCTACCATGTGTGACTATACTGTTCACTGACCATCCCCGCCATGTGTGACCTACTGTTCACTGACCATCCCCGCCATGTGTGACCATACTGTTCACTGACCATCCCTGCCATGTGTGACCATACTGTTCACTGACCATCCCCGCCATGTGTGACTATACTGTTCACTGACCATCCCCGCCATGTGTGACCATACTGTTCACTGACCATCCCTACCATGTGTGACTATACTGTTCACTGACCATCCCCGCCATGTGTGACTATACTGTTCACTGACCATCCCCGCCATGTGTGACCGTACTGTTCGTTGACCATCCCCCCATGTGTGACCATACTGTTCACTGACCATCCCTGCCATGTGTGACCGTACTGTTCACTGACCATCCCCGCCATGTGGGACCTACTGTTCACTGACCATCCCCGCCATGTGTGACCATACTGTTCACTGACCATCCCCGCCATGTGTGACCGTACTGTTCACTGACCATCCCCGCCATGTGGGACCTACTGTTCACTGACCATCCTCGCCATGTGTGACCATACTGTTCACTGACCATCCCTGCCAAGTGTGACCATACTGTTCACTGACCATCCCCGCCATGTGTGATCATACTGTTCACTGACCATCCCTGCGATGTGTGAT
>CM060308.1:1599974-1602474 GCA_030674185.1 Monoplex corrugatus | reverse complement strand
ACACACATCACAGACACAGAATCTACAGGGAAGGAGGAAGCAAAGGAAGTATTCAGAATACACACACACATCACAGACACAGAATCTACAGGGAAGGAGGAAGCAAAGGAAGTATTCAGAATACACACACAGAGACACGTCAACTAACGCAATGATAACAGATTAACAATAACACGTCATGGACATTATAAAAAAATTTTTTTAATGAAAAATCAGAGAGAGAGAGAGAGAGAAAGAGACAAAGACAGATAAACAGACAAATAGAAACAGGCAGGCAGAGACAGAGATATATACAGAGAGAAGGAGGGAGGGAGAGAGGGAGGGAGAGAGAGAGACAGACAGACAAAGACTGACAGACAGACAGACATAAAGAAACAGAAACACACGCAGACCAGCAGACAAACAAAGACAGATATGTACACATACTGACAGAGACAGACACGTTTAGACAGAGAACAGACACAGACACAAAGACAGACACATACACCTACACAGACAGACAGTTAAAATAGACACAAAGACCAACAGACAAACACACACACCTACACAGACAGATAGTTAAAATAGACACACAGACCAACAGACACACACATACACAGACAGTTAAAATAGACACACAGACCAACAGACACGTACACAGACAGATAGTTAAAACAGACACACAGACCAACAGACACACACACACACAGACAGACAGTTAAAATAGACACATAGACCAACAGACACACACACACACACACACAGACAGTTAAAATAGACACACAGACCAACAGACACACACACACACCTACACAGACAGTTAAAATAGACACACAGACCAACACACAGACACCTACAGACAGACAGTTAAAATAGACACACAGACCAACAAACACACACACACACACACAGACAGTTAAAATAGACACACAGACCAACACACAGACACCTACACAGACAGACAGTTAAAATAGACACACAGACCAACAGACACACACACCTACACAGACATATAGTTAAAATAAGACACAGACCAACAGACACACACACCTACACAGACAGACAGTTAAAATAGACACAAAGACCAACAGACAGACACGTACACCTACACAGACATATAGTTAAAATAGACACAAAGACCAACAGACAGACACACACACCTACACAGACAGATAGTTAAAATAGACACACAGACCAACAGACACACACATACACAGACAGTTAAAATAGAACACACAGACCAACAGACACGTACACAGACAGATAGTTAAAACAGTCACACAGACCAACAGACACACACACACAGACAGACAGACAGTTAAAATAGACACATAGACCAACAGACACACACACACACACAGACAGACAGACAGTTAAAATAGACACACAGACCAACAGACACACACACACACCTACACAGACAGTTAAAATAGACACACAGACCAACAGACACACACACACCTACACAGACAGTTAAAATAGACACACAGACCAACACACACACACCTACACAGACAGTTAAAATAGACACAGACCAACAGACACACACACCTACACAGACATATAGTTAAAATAAGACACAGACCAACAGACACACACCTACACAGACAGTTAAAATAGACACACAGACCAACACACACACACACCTACACAGACATATAGTTAAAATAAGACACAGACCAACAGACACACACCTACACAGACAGTTAAAATAGACACACAGACCAACAGACACACACACACACCTACACAGATAGTTAAAATAGACACACAGACCAACAGACACACACACACATACACAGACAGTTAAAATAGACACACAGACCAACAGACACACACACATACACAGACAGATAGTTAAAATAGACACACAGACCAACAGACACACAGACCAACAGACAGACACATACACAGACAGATAGTTAAAATAGACACACAGACCAACGGACACGTACACAGACCAACGGACAGAAAGACAGATCCACGCACAGACAAACAAACGCCTACATAGACAGACAGACAGACAGGAGACCAACACGTACGCAGACATGCAGATAAAGAACTTAAGATCCCCGGAATTTTAATTTCTGGCTACTGACCTCAGATCCTGGTGCACAAACACAACAACGGCCAACACACATGGAACGGGGAGGGAGGGAGGGAGGGAGGGAGGGGTGTAAGATGAAAGGGGAAGGGCGCCAGTGGGGGGGGGGGGGAGGAGCGGGGGTGTCAGGTCAGGGAGGGCGTGTGGAGCATCTAGCAGATTTGAGCGTTGCCAGGCAACGGCGGACTGGTTACGTCACCATGTCGTCAGGAATGACGCTGGCGGGATCAGGACAGGACACAGGGCGGTGTGGACATCATTAAGCCTGTCCTGTCTCCGGACACACTGAGCACAGGTATGTGATGGTCCAGTTATTCATACCATACAGACACCTGTCTGTCTGTACACACTGAGCACAGGTATGTGATGGTCCTTGTACGTCTCAAGTCAATAACATAAGCAGAGATACTTCTTTGA
>CM060308.1:1592474-1594974 GCA_030674185.1 Monoplex corrugatus | reverse complement strand
TTGTGTATTGTACAGGTCTGTACAAGCAATAGTGAACGTAGTGTACAGGTTTGTACTAACAGCAGTGTACGTTGTGTATTGTACAGGTCTGTACTAACAGCAGTGTACGTTGTGTATTGTACAGGTCTGTACAAGCAATAGTGAACGTAGTGTACAGGTTTGTACTAACAGCAGTGTACGTTGTGTATTGTACAGGTCTGTACAAGCAATAGTGAACGTAGTGTACAGGTTTGTACTAACAGCAGTGTACGTTGTGTATTGTACAGGTCTGTACAAGCAATAGTGAACGTAGTGTGGAAGTCTGTGTACAAGTACCAACAATCGTGAATTTGGTGTATAGCATAGGTCTTTGTATAAGTACTAACAATAGTAAACATTAATAAATAAAGGACACACGTCACGATACTGAGTCAAGGACACACGTCACGATACTGAGTCAAGGACACACGTCACGATACTGAGTCAAGGACACACGTCACGATACTGAGTCAAAGACACACGTCACGATACTGAGTCAAGGACACACGTCACGATACTGAGTCAAGGACACACGTCACGATACTAAGTCAAGGACACACGTCACATTACTGAGTCAAGGACACACGTCACATTACTGAGTCAAAGACACACGTCACGTTACTGAGTCAAAGACACACGTCACATTACTGAGTCAAGGACACACGTCACATTACTGAGACAAAACACACGTCACATTACTGAGACACAGACACACGTCACATTACTGAGACAAAGACACACGTCACATTACTGAGACAAGGACACACGTCACATTACTGAGACAAAGACACACGTCACATTACTGAGACAAAGACACACGTCACATTACTGAGACAAAGACACACGTCACATCACTGAGACAAAGAACACACGTCACATTACTGAGACAAAGACACACGTCACATCACTGAGACAAAAACACACGTCACATTACTGAGACAAAGACACACGTCACATCACTGAGACAAAGACACACGTCACATTACTGAGACAAAGACACACGTCACATTACTGAGACAAAGACACACGTCACATTACTGAGTCAAAGACACACGTCACATTACTGAGACAAAGACACATGTCACATTACTGAGACAAAGACACACGTCACATTACTGCTATTGTTAACGTGCATAACAAACAAGTGCACTCCCCCAGTCCCCTTTCCCTTCTGTAGGCATGTGGGTCACTGACCTGCCTGTAATGAATACCGACATGGCCACAGACCAAATCCATGACCACGCTGTTTATACCATCCTTCTCTACACTGTTCATGTGTCATGTGTTATGTGTAGGCCCTGTGTGTTATGTGTAGGCCCTAAGTGTTATGTGGGTCACTGACCTGGCTGTAATGAATACCGACATGGCCACAGACCAAATCTATGACCACAGTATTTATAACCATCCTCCTCTACATTTACACGGTTCTGTTCATGTGCTATGTGTTATGTGTAGGCCCTATGTGTTATGTGTAGGCCCTATGTGTTATGTGTAGGCCCTATGTGTTATGTGTAAGCCCTATGTTATGTGTAGGCCCTATGTGTAGGCCCTATGTGTTGTGTGTAGGCCCTATGTGTTATGTGTAGGCCCTATGTGTTATGTGTAGGCCCTATGTGTTATGTGTAGGCCCTATGTGTTATGTGTAGGCCCTATGTGTTATGTGTAGGCCCTGTGTGTTATGTGTAGGCCCTATGTGTTATGTGTAGGCCCTATGTGTTATGTGTAGGCCCTATGTGTTATGTGTAAGCCCTATGTTATGTGTAGGCCCTATGTGTTATGTGTAGGCCCTGTGTGTTATGTGTAGGCCCTACGTGTTATGTGTAGGCCCTATGTGTTATGTGTAAGCCCTATGTTATGTGTAGGCCCTATGTGTTATGTGTAGGCCCTATGTGTTATGTGTAGGCCCTGTGTGTTATGTGTAGGCCCTATGTGTTATGTGTAGGCCCTATGTGTTATGTGTAGGCCCTATGTGTTATGTGTAGGCCCTATGTGTTATGTGTAGGCCCTATGTTATGTGTAGGCCCTATGTGTTATGTGGGTCACTGACCTGGCTGTAATGAATATCGACATGGCCACAGACCAAATCTATGACCACAGTATTTATAACCATCCTCCTCTACATTTACACGGTTCTGTTCATGTGCTATGTGTTATGTGTAGGCCCTATGTGTTATGTGTAGGCCCTATGTGTTATGTATAGGCCCTATGTGTTATGTGTAAGCCCTATGTTATGTGTAGGCCCTATGTGTAGGCCCTATGTGTTGTGTGTAGGCCCTATGTGTTATGTGTAGGCCCTATGTGTTATGTGTAGGCCCTATGTGTTATGTGTAGGCCCTATGTGTTATGTGTAGGCCCTATGTGTTATGTGTAGGCCCTGTGTGTTATGTGTAGGCCCTATGTGTTATGTGTAGGCCCTATGTGTTATGTGTAGGCCCTGTGTGTTATGTGTAGGCCCTATGTTATGTGTAGGCCCTGTGTGTTA
>CM060308.1:1584974-1587474 GCA_030674185.1 Monoplex corrugatus | reverse complement strand
CACTGGACAACAAGCTGGATGGCTTGTAACACATTTGTGGATAAAGGGTCTAGTGCTTTGAGATCAACCTCTGTTGGCAATATAAAAATTAGATGTTTAACGCCAATCTAAATGCCTCCATTATTGTGCTGGTGCACTTTCCATTATTGTGCTGGTGTCAGCTTAAGTCTCTCATATGTCCTTTGGCAACCACCCACACCCACACCATCTCCATGTCAAGACCTTGCCAATGCTCAAGGTTTTGCGCAGGCTCAAGGAGTTAACCAGATGACAGATTGGACAGAGCATGAATGGAACTGTCCAATTACTATAAATCCCTATTGAATAATTTTCCACTCCGTCCTTCCTACACATAATCAGACTTTTTGGTGGAGCACGGAGAACTCAAGCTGTTAGGTGAGCTGACCACACTCCACTACGTTGTTGTACAGTGTGTATCTGTTAGGTGAGCTGACCCACTGCACTATGTTGTTGTACAGTCTGCATCTGTTAGGTGAGCTGTCCACGCTGCACTATGTTGTTGTACAGTCTGTATCTGTTAGGTCAGCTGACCACACTGCACTATGTTGTTGTACAGTCTGTATCTGTTAGGTGAGCTGACCGCACTGCACTATGTTGTTGTACATTCTGTATCTGTTAGGTGAGCTGACCACACTGCACTATGTTGTTGTACATTCTGTATCTGTTAGGTGAGCTGACCACACTGCACTATGTTGTTGTACAGTGTATCTGTTAGGTGAGCTGACCACACTGCACTATGTTGTTGTACAGTCTGTATCTGTTAGGTCAGCTGACCACACTGCACTATGTTGTTGTACAGTCTGTATCTGTTAGGTGAGCTGACCACACTGCACTATGTTGTTGTACAGTCTGTATCTGTTAGGTGAGCTGACCACACTCCACTATGTTGTTGTACAGTCTGTATCTGTTAGGTCAGCTGACCACACTGCACTATGTTGTTGTACAGTCTGTATCTGTTAGGTCAGCTGACCACACTGCACTATGTTGTTGTACAGTCTGTATCTGTTAGGTGAGCTGACCACACTGCACTATGTTGTTGTACAGTCTGTATCTGTTAGGTCAGCTGACCACACTGCACTATGTTGTTGTACAGTCTGTATCTGTTAGGTCAGCTGACCACACTGCACTATGTTGTTGTACAGTCTGTATCTGTTAGGTGAGCTGACCACACTGCACTATGTTGTTGTACAGTCTGTATCTGTTAGGTCAGCTGACCACACTGCACTATGTTGTTGTACAGTCTGTATCTGTTAGGTCAGCTGACCACACTGCACTATGTTGTTGTACAGTCTGTATCTGTTAGGTCAGCTGACCACACTCCACTATGTTGTTGTACAGTCTGTGTATTTGGTGGATGTGCATGCTGGGTGTTTTACTGTTTCCATAAGCCAGCCACTGACATAACCCACAGGCACTAGAGGTCTATACATATGTTGATCTGAAAGATCAAAAGAAAAATCTGCACCTTTACCCACCAGGTGCCTGTGTCTTGACAGATCGATCCCAGGACCTTACGACTGGATGCTCAATGTTAACCCACCTGCCCGTCAAATGATTTGTGTTCTATGCTGGTGATGGCGGACCGTCAGTCTGTCACGCTACATAACTACATGTAGTTGGGCTGATTGACGACATCATTCAAACAACAAAACAAACAAACAAGTCCTTTGAAAAAAAGGGAGATAACGAAGAAGCCAGCAAGCAAGCTGTGACCCCATGTCAATAACAGACATGTACAGTGGTACAAAAAATGTCAGACAGATCGTGATGGAGACATTAAGAGAGAGGGACAGCGAGACAGACAGTGGGAGAGACAGAGACATAAGTGAGAGAGTGAGAGGGAGACAGAGTGGGAGAGAGGCAGAGAGAGACACACACACAGAGGCAGAGAGAGAGGGCAGAGAGAGAGAGACAGAAACAGAAATAGAAAAAGAAAGAAAACGAAACATGAGAGAAAGAGAAAACTTGAGAGAATGAGAGACAGAGAGAGAAAGAGACAGACAGACAGACAGACAGACAGACAGACACAGAGAGACACATAGAAACAGAGAGAAAGAGAGACACAGACAGACAGACAGACACAGAGAGACACATAGAAACAGAGAGAAAGACAGACACAGACAGACAGACAGACACAGAGAGACACATAGAAACAGAGAGAAAGACAGACAGACAGACAGACAGACACAGAGAGACACATAGAAACAGAGAGAAAGAGAGACACAGACAGACAGACAGACACAGAGAGACACATAGAAACAGAGAGAAAGACAGACACAGACAGACAGACAGACAGACACAGAGAGACACATAGAAACAGAGAGAAAGACAGACAGACAGACAGACAGACACAGAGAGACACATAGAAACAGAGAGAAAGACAGACACAGACAGACAGACACAGAGAGACACATAGAAACAGAGAGAAAGACAGACACAGAGAAACACAGAGACAAGAGACAGAGACAGGAAGAGCGAC
>CM060308.1:1559974-1579974 GCA_030674185.1 Monoplex corrugatus | reverse complement strand
ATGCTGTAGCGTTGTGGGTTTTCTGCCACATTTTGCATGCAAGTCAACGTCAGTGATTTATGTTTTCTACACTACACTACGCTACGCTACGCTACACTACAGTACACTATACACTACACTACACTACATTACACTACAGTACAGTACAGTACAGTACACTACACTACTACACTACACTACACTACACTATACACTTGACTATACATTACACTATACACTACACTACACTACACACTACACTACATACGCTACGCTACACTACGCTACACTACACACTACACTACACTACGCTACGCTACACTACGCTACGCTACACTATACACTACACTACACTATACACTACACTACACTACGCTACGCTACACTACGCTACGCTACACTATACACTACACTACACTATACACTACACTACACTATACATTATACACTGCACTGCACTGCACTGCACTGCACTGCACTACACTACACTACACTACACTACACTGCACTGCACTGCACTGCACTGCACTGCACTATACTACAGTACACTACACTGCACTACACTACAGTACGCTACACTACACTACACTACACTACACTGCACTGCACTGCACTGCACTGCACTACACACTACACTACACTACACTACACACTGCACTACACTATACTACATTACACTACACTACACACTACATTACACTACACTACACTGCACTGCACTGCACTACACTACACTACACTACACTACACTACACACTACACTATAAATACAATACAATACAATATTTTATTTATATAGCGCAAAATCTTGATAAAATCAAATCTAAGCGCTAAAACAGACACACACGTACGCACGCTCACACACGCACTCACGCACGCACGCACACACACACGCACACGGCTATAAATGGGGAGAAAGAATAAAAGCAATGGAAAATTATAGAGAGCATATTATACACTACACTATACACTACACTACACTACACACTACACTACACTACACTACACCACACTACACTACACTACAGAACACTACACTACACTACACCACACCACACCACACTACACTACAGTACACTACACTACACCACACTACACTACACTATACCACACTACACTACACCACACTACACCACACTACACTACACTACACTACACTCATCATCATGATGCCGCATCGCGTTGGCGACCATGGCCCTCCAAACGAATCTGTCCCCTGTCGCTGCAAGTACATCTCCCACCCTCTCCGTCTTCAGCCACCCTGCAAGTCCGTCCAATATTTTCTCTCTGGGTCTACCCGGTGCTCTCTTTCCCTCCAGCTTTCCTGTTGTGACCAGGTGTTCTAATTCCCTCTTCCTCATAATGTGTCCTATAAATGTTGCTTGTCTTTTCCTAATCTTCTTTATTACTGATCTTCTTGTGTCTGCCTCCTTCAAGACTGTCTCGTTTGTTTTCTTTGCTGTCCATGGAACTCTCAACGTTCTTCTTAGAAACCACATCTCAGTTGCCTCAATTTTGTTCTGACTTTGCATGTTGACTGTCCATGCCTCACAACCGTACGTACAACAGTATTGGTTCTCTATAACATTCAAGAACTACACTACACTACACTACACTATCAAATGATACCATATCTTTACTGCAATACAAAACAGAATCAGATAATGATAATAATAACAACAATAATAATAACAATATAATAATAATAATGCATTTATAAGGCGCCAAATGTTGATACAAGAATCAAAGCAACACGCACACTCATCAGTCACCAAAGCAATCACCTAGCAACGACCTAAACTCCAAGGCACGAAGCACACGTAAACTGGGAGGGGGAGGACAGGAGGGCAGTGGGGCAAAAGGGTGAACAGTGAGAGGAAGAAATCACTACTGGACAAAAGAAATCACTACTGGACAAAAGAAATCACTACTGGACAAAAGAAATCACTACTGGACAAAAGAAATCACTACTGGACAAAAGAAATCACTACTGGACAAAAGAAATCACTACTGGACAAAAGAAATCACTACTGGACAAAAGAAATCACTACTGGACAAAAGAAATCACTACTGGACAAAAGAAATCACTACTGGACAAAAGAAATCACTACTGGACAAAAGAAATCACTGGACAAAAGAAATCACTGGACAAAAGAAATCACTGCTGGACAAAAGAAATCACTGGACAAAAGAAATCACTGGACAAAAGAAATCACTGGACAAAAGAAATCACTGGACAAAAGAAATCACTGGACAAAAGAAATCACTGGACAAAAGAAATCACTGCTGGACAAAAGAAATCACTGCTGGACAAAAGACATCACTGCTGGACAAAAGACATCACTGCTGGACAAAAGACATCACTGCTGGACAAAAGACATCACTGCTGGACAAAAGACATCACTGCTGGACAAAAGACATCACTGCTGGACAAAAGACATCACTGCTGGACAAAAGAAATCACTGCTACTGGACAAAAGACATCACTGCTGGACAAAAGACATCACTACTGGACAAAAGACATCACTACTGGACAAAAGACATCACTGCTGGACAAAAGACATCACTGCTGGACAAAAGACATCACTGCTGGACAAAAGACATCACTACTGGACAAAAGACATCACTACTGGACAAAAGACATCACTACTGGACAAAAGACATCACTACTGGACAAAAGACATCACTACTGGACAAAAGACATCACTGCTGGACAAAAGACATCACTGCTGGACAAAAGACATCACTACTGGACAAAAAGACATCACTACTGGACAAAAGACATCACTGCTGGACAAAAAACATCATCTGCTGGACAAAAGACATCACTGCTGGACAAAAGAAATCACTGCTACTGGACAAAAGACATCACTGCTGGACAAAAGACATCACTACTGGACAAAAGAAATCACTGCTGGACAAAAGACAAAAGAAACACTGCTGGACAAAAGACATCACTACTGGACAAAAGAAATCACTACTGGACAAAAGAAATCACTACTGGACAAAAGACATCACTGCTGGACAAAAGACATCACTGCTGGACAAAAGACATCACTGCTGGACAAAAGACATCACTGCTGGACAAAAGAAATCACTGCTACTGGACAAAAGACATCACTGCTGGACAAAAGACATCACTACTGGACAAAAGAAATCACTGCTGGACAAAAGACAAAAGAAATCACTGCTGGACAAAAGACATCACTACTGGACAAAAGAAATCACTATGGACAAAAGAAATCACTACTGACAAAAGAAAATCACTACTGGACAAAAGAAATCACTGCTGGACAAAAAAAATGATAATACCATCTCTTTACTACAATACACAACACTATCAGATGATAATACCATCTCTTTACTACAATACACAACACTATCAGATGATAATACCATCTCTTTACTACAATACACAACACTATCAGATGATAATACCATCTCTTTACTACAATACACAACACTATCAGATGATAATACCATCTCTTTACTACAATACACAACACTATCAGATAATAATACCATCTCTTTACTACAATACACAACACTATCAGATGATAATACCATCTCTTTACTACAATACACAACACTATCAGAAGATAATACCATCTCTTTACTACAATACACAACACTATCAGATGATAATACCATCTCTTTACTACAATACACAACACTATCAGATGATAATACCATCTCCTTACTACAATACACAACACTATCAGATGATAATACCATCTCTTTACTACAATACACAACACTATCAGATGATAATACCATCTCTTTACTACAATACACAACACTATCAGATGATAATACCATCTCTTTACTACAATACACAACACTATCAGATGATAATACCATCTCTTTACTACAATACACAACACTATCAGACGATAATACCATCTCTTTACTACAATACACAACACTATCAGATGATAATACCATCTCTTTACTACAATACACACATCAGATGATAATACCATCTCTTTACTACAATACACAACACTATCAGAATGATAATACCATCTCTTACTACAAAAACACACTATCAGATAGATAATATCATCTCTTAACTACAATACACAACACTATCAGAAGATAATACCATCTCTTTACTACAATACACAACACTATCAGATGATAATATCCATCTCTTACTACAATACACTACACTATCAGAAGATAATATCATCTCTTTACTACAATACACACACTATCAGATGATAATACCATCTCTTTACTACAATAACACAGTACATTTATCCATCTAAGATAATACCATCTACATTAAATACTACCTAACTACACAACACTATCAGAAGATAATACCATCTCTTTACTACAATACACAACACTATCAGAAGATAATACCATCTCTTTACTACAATACACAACACTATCAGACGATAATACCATCTCTTTACTACAATACACTACACTATCAGAAGATAATACCATCTCCTTACTACAATACAGTACACTATCAGATGATAATACCATCTCTTTACTACAATACACAACACTATCAGATGATAATACCATCTCTTTACTACAATACACAACACTATCAGATGATAATACCATCTCTTTACTACAATACAGTACACTATCAGAAGATAATACCATCTCTTTACTACAATATACACTATCAGAAGATAATACCATCTCTTTACTACAATACAGTACACTATCAGAAGTATAATACCATCTCTTACTACAATACACAACACTAACAGATGATAATACCATCTCTTTACTACAATACAGTACATTATCAGATGATAATACCATCTCTTTACTACAATACACACTATCAGATGATAATACCATCTCTTTACTACAATACACAACACTATCAGATGATAATACCATCTCTTTACTACAATACACAACACTATCAGATGATAATACCATCTCTTTACTACAATACACAACACTATCAGATGATAATACCATCTCTTTACTACAATACACAACACTATCAGATGATAATACCATCTCTTTACTACAATACAGTACACTATCAGAAGATAATACCATCTCTTTACTACAATATACACTATCAGAAGATAATACCATCTCTTTACTACAATACAGTACACTATCAGAAGATAATACCATCTCTTTACTACAATACACAACACTAACAGATGATAATACCATCTCTTTACTACAATACAGTACATTATCAGATGATAATACCATCTCTTTACTACAATACACACTATCAGATGATAATACCATCTCCTTACTACAATACAGTACACTATCAGAAGATAATACCATCTCTTTACTACAATACACTACACTATCAGAAGATAATACCATCTCTTTACTACAATACAGTATATCATCAGATGATAATATCATCTCTCTACTACAATACACAACACTATCAGAAGATAATATCATCTCTTAACTACAATACAGTATATCATCAGAAGATAATACCATCTCTTTACTACAATACACAACACTATCAGATGATAATACCATCTCTTTACTACAATACACAACACTATCAGATGATAATGCCATCTCTTCGTTACAATACAGTACACTATCATACCACAAATCTCTTTCCATTTGAACAGTTTTCCTATTTCATCACGGCACAGCACGAACTAATACCTGTCACAGCACGAACTAATACCTGTCACAGCACGTATTAATACTCGTCAAAGTCATCAGACCGTTTCACGATTCTGCACGGAACAGTAAGCGTTAATAGGCAAATGTGCCAGGTGTCATCATCAAACTTCTCTCTCCCAGCTGTTACATGACACTGGGTCTGTGTGGCATGTGTGTGTGGGGGGGGGGGGGGGGGGCAAGCTTGGATTTGATTGTGTGGGGGAACAGTTTGGGTCTGATTGTGTGGTGTGAATAATTTGGGTCAGTGTGGTGAACAATTTGGGTCTGATTGCGTGGTGAACAGTTTGGGTCTGATTGTGTGGTGAACAGTTTGGGTCTGATTGTGTGGTGAACAGTTTGGGTCTGATTGTGTGGTGAACAGTTTGGGTCTGTGTGGTGAACAGTTTGGGTCTGATTGTGTGGTGAACAGTTTGGGTCTGATTGTGTGGTGAACAGTTTGGGTCTGTGTGGTGAACAATTAGGGTCTGAGTGTGTGGTGAACAGTTTGGGTCTGAGTGTGTGGTGTGAACAGTTTGGGTCTGATTGTGTGGTGAACAGTTTGGGTCTGATTGTGTGTGTGTGAACAGTTTGGGTCTGATTGTGTGTGGTGAACAGTTTGGGTCTGATTGTGTGGTGAACAGTTTGGGTCTGATTGTGTAGTGAACAGTTTGGGTCTGATTGTGTGGTGAACAGTTTGGGTCTGATTGTGTGTGGTGAACAGTTTGGGTCTGATTGTGTGAGAACAGTTTGGGTCTGATTGTGTGGTGAACAGTTTGGGTCTGACTGTGTGGTGAACAGTTTGGGTCAGTGTGGTGAACAGTTTGGGTCTGTGTGAGAACAGTTTGGGTCTGATTGTGTGGTGAACAGTTTGGGTCTGATTGTGTGGGGGAACAGTTTGGGTCTGATTGTGTGGTGAACAATTTGGGTCCGATTGTGTGGTGAACAGTTTGGGTCTGATTGTGTGGTGAACAGTTTGGGTCTGATTGTGGGGTGAACAGTTTGGGTCTGATTGTGTGGTGAACAATTTGGGTCTGATTGTGTGGTGAACAATTTGGGTCTGATTGTGTGGTGAACAGTTTGGGTCTGATTGTGTGGTGAAAAGTCTGGGTCAGTGTGGTGAACAGTTTGAGTCTGATTGTGTGGTGAACAGTTTGGGTCTGATTGTGTGGTGAACAGGTTTGGGTCTGATTGTGTGTGGTGAACATTTGGGTCTGATTGTGTGGTGAACATTTGGGTCTGATTGTGTGGTGAACAGTTTGGGTCTGATTGTGTGGTGAACAGTTTGGGTCTGATTGTGTGGTGAACAGTTTGGGTCTGATTGTGTGGTGAACAGTTTGGGTCTGATTGTGTGGTGAACAGTTTGGGTCTGATTGTGTGGTGAACAGTTTGGGTCTGATTGTGTGGTGAACAGTTTGGGTCTGATTGTGTGGTGAACAGTTTGGGTCTGATTGTGTGGTGAACAGTTTGGGTCTGATGTGTGGTGAACAGTTTGGGTCTGATTGTGTGGTGAACAGTTTGGGTCTGATTGTGTGGTGAACAGTTTGGGTCTGATTGTGTGGTGAACAGTTTGGGTCTGATTGTGTGTGTGAACAGTTTGGGTCTGATTGTGTGGGGTGAACAGTTTGGGTCTGATTGTGTGGTGAACAGTTTGGGTCTGATTGTGTGGTGTGAACAGTTTGGGTCTGATTGTGTGGTGTGAACAGTTTGGGTCTGATTGTGTGGTGAACAGTTTGGGTCTGATTGTGTGTGAACAGTTTGGGTCTGATTGTGTGGTGTGAACAGTTTGGGTCTGATTGTGTGTGTGAACAGTTTGGGTCTGATTGTGTGGTGAACAGTTTGGGAAGGCACTCAGTAATAGAATTGAACCCAAACCTTTCGACTGAACGTTGTGACACATTCCTCCATCACTCTCCCTCCCTCTCTCTTTCCACAGAAACATATCAAAAAACACAAAACACACACACACACACACACACACACACAACACACCACACACACACACACACACACACACACACACACACACACACAGGGGACATGTTTGTGACCAGTCCTATGGTGAAGAGCAGCAGGCAGGCCACTGTCCGCTCCCTGCCTTCATTAGCTGCACTCGTCAGCAAACGATACAAACGTCCTGTTCACCCCACCTCCTTCCGCCCCTTTCTGATGACACTACTACCTTCAAGCCCATCCCTTTCCTGTGTCCTCCGACACTTTCATGAACTTCCAAAACAGAGAGACAGAGACAGACAGGCAGACAGACTGAGAGACAGACAGACAGACTGAGAGACAGACAGACAGACAGACACACTGACAGAAAGACAAAGACTTGTCCACAGAGACAGAGACAGAGAGAGAGAGAGAGAGAGAGACAGAGAGAGAGAGAGAGACAGACAGAGAGAGAGACAGAGACAGAGAGAGAGACAGAGAGAGAGAGAGAGACAGACAGACAGACAGACACACTGACAGAAAGACAAAGACTTGTCCACAGAGACAGAGAGAGATAGAGAGAGAGAGACAGAGAGAGAGAGAGAGAGAGAGAGATGGAGTGACAGACAAGACAGGAAACACTCAGCATAGAATTATGAACAGAACAGGCAGAAAGACAGTGACGGACATTGGAGGAAGGGGTGTGTGTGTGTGTGTGTGTGTGTGTGTGTGTGTGTGTGTGTGTGTGTGTGTGTGTTGTGCGTGCGTGCGTGTGTGTGTGTGTGTGTGTGTGTGTGTATGTATGTGTGTGTGTGTGTGTGTGTGTGTGTGTATGTGTATGTGTATTGTGTGTATGTGTGTATGTGTGTGTATGTATGTGTATGTGTATGTGTGATGTGTGTGTGTGTGTGTGTTGTGTGTGTGTGTGTTGTGTGTGTGTGTGTGTATGTGTGGTGTGTGTGCGTGCGTGCGTGCTGTGGTGTGTGTGTGTGTGTGTGTGTGTGTGTGTGTGTGTGTTGAGACAATCTGACACTGCTGTATTCATGGCTAACACTCTCACAGCCCTAATAACACCAGTACCACTGTAAATGTCACACACATCTGTAGTTGTTTGGTAAAACTGCAGGAATCACACACATCTACACACATCTGTAGTTGTTTGGTAAAACTGCAGGAATCACACACATCTACACACATCTGTAGTTGTTTGGTAAAACTGCAGGAATCACACACACTTACACACATCTGTAGTTGCTTGGTAAAACTGCAGGAATCACACACATCTGTAGTTGTTTGGTAAAACTGCAGGAATCACACACACTTACACACATCTGTAGCTGTTTGGTAAAACTACAGGAATCACACACACATCTGTAGTGTTGTTTGGTAAAACTGCAGGAATCACACACAAATACACACACATGCATGAACACACACATTCACACAGGCATGAACACGCATACACATGCATGCACACTCATGTCAGTCAGGTTCTTTTGTCTCTGGCATCCATGTGTGTGTGAGAGGCAGGCAGACAGACAGAAGAGAGAGAGAGAGAGAGAGAGAGGGGGGGGCAGACAGACAGACAGAGGAGAGAGAGAGAGAGCAGACAGGCAGACAGAGGAGAGAGAGAGAGAGAGGCAGACAGCCAGAGGAGAGAGAGACAGAGACAGAGAGAGAGACAGAGACAGAGAGAGAGACAGAGAGAGAGAGAGAGAGAGAGACAGAGACAAAGACAGAGAGAAACCGATTTCATTTAAAGAAAAATTCTGACTGGAAATGATAGGATGAAATTTAATCAACTGAAAAGGGGGTTACTGTACCGCACATTTCTAAATGATGATGGATCATTTATGACATCCGATGACTTTAATGGAAAATATAACACACGTGGGAATTTTTCTACAATAGAAGTAGAGCATTATTTATAAATAATATAGAAAAAAAATACACATACCGAATCTCAGTGTATGATACTCCTGCATACCAAATGGTTTGCAATGGCTTGCATATTCCTACTGTATTTAATCTACTCCGTACGAAAAGGAGTAAGTCTATAATTTAACAACAGTTGATACATTTCTAAATTCTTGTTCTATGTAGGTAGAGAAAATGGAAACAAACGCTCCATAGAATACCAATTCCTTATCCTATCCACCAGCTTTCTGGAAGCTGGTGGATAGAGTAAGGCAATGAAAGGGTTAAGTTGTTTGCTTTGCTGTCCTGTCTGACAATGCAGGAAGCTGGCGGACATGAGGGGTCAAAGAGTTAACAACAACACAAAGCTGGCAATACATGCAGGCAACAGAGTCAAAGAGTTAACAGCAACACAAAGCTGGCAACACATGCAGGCAACACAGTCAAACAGTTAACAGCAACACAAAGCTGGCAACACATGCAGGCGACAGAGTCAAAGAGTTAACAGCAACACAAAGCTGGCAACACATGCAGGCAACAGAGTCAAAGAGTTAACAGCAACACAAAGCCGGCAAAACATGCAGGCAACAGAGTCAAAGAGTTAACAGCAACACAAAGCTGGCAACACAAGCAGGCAACAGTCAAAGAGTTAACAGCAACACAAAGCTGGCAACACAAGCAGGCAACAGTCAGAGTTAACAGCAACACAAAGCTGGCAACACATGCAGGCAACAAAAAGCTGGCAACACATGCAAGGAACAGAGTCAAAGAGTTAATAGCAACACAAAGCTGGCAACACAAGCAGGCAACAGTCAAAGAGTTAACAGCAACAAAGCTGGCAACACATGCAGGCAACAGCCAACGAGTTAACAGCAACACAAAGCTGGCAACACATGCAGGCAACAGAGTTAACAGCAACACAAAGCTGGCAACACATGCAGGCAACAGTAAAAGAGTTAACAGCAACACAAAGCTGGCAACAGAGTCCAAGAGTTAACAGCAACACAAAGCTGGCAACACATGCAGGCAACAGAGTCCAAGAGTTAACAGCAACACAAAGCTGGCAACACAAGCAGGCAACAGAGTCAGAGTTAGCAACACAAAGCTGGCAACAGAGTCAAAGAGTTAACAGCAACACAAAGCTGGCAACACACGCAGGCAACAAGCACACTTTGTGGGGCGGACATGGTGACGGGGTCAAAGAGTTAACAGCAACACAAAGCTGGCAACACATGCAGGCAACAGAGTCAGAGTTAGCAACACAAAGCTGGCAACAGAGTCAAAGAGTTAACAGCAACACAAAGCTGGCAACACACGCAGGCAACAAGCACACTTTGTGGGGCGGACATGGTGACGGGGTCAAAGAGTTAACAGCAACACAAAGCTGGCAACACATGCAGGCAACAGAGTCAAAGAGTTAACATCAACTGGCAACACATGCTGGCAACAGAGTCAAACAGTTAACAGCAACACAAAGCTGGCAACACATGCAGGCAACAGAGTCAAAGAGTTAACATGAACACAAAGCTGGCAACACATGCTGGCAACACAAACAGTTAACAGCAACACAAAGCTGGCAACACATGCAGGCAACACAGTTAACAGCAACACAAAGCTGGCAACACATGCAGGCAACACAGTCAAACAGTTAACAACAACACAAAGCTGGCAACACATGCAGGCAACACAATCAAACAGTTAACAGCAACACAAAGCTGGCAACACATGCAGGCAACACAGTCAAACAGTTAACAGCAACACAAAGCTGGCAACACATGCAGGCAACACAGTTAACAGCAACACAAAGCTGGCAACACATGCAGGCAACACAGTCAAACAGTTAACAACAACACAAAGCTGGCAACACATGCAGGCAACACAGTCAAACAGTTAACAGCAACACAAAGCTGGCAACACATGCAGGCGACAGAGTCAAAGAGTTAACAGCAACACAAAGCTGGCAACACATGCAGGCAACAGAGTCAAAGAGTTAACAGCAACACAAAGCCGGCAAAACATGCAGGCAACAGAGTCAAAGAGTTAACAGCAACACAAAGCTGGCAACACAAGCAGGCAACAGTCAAAGAGTTAACAGCAACACAAAGCTGGCAATACAAGCAGGCAACAGTCAGAGTTAACAGCAACACAAAGCTGGCAACACATGCAGGCAACAAAAAGCTGGCAACACATGCAAGGAACAGAGTCAAAGAGTTAACAGCAACACAAAGCTGGCAACACAAGCAGGCAACAGTCAAAGAGTTAACAGCAACAAAGCTGGCAACACATGCAGGCAACAGCCAACGAGTTAACAGCAACACAAAGCTGGCAACACATGCAGGCAACAGAGTTAACAGCAACACAAAGCTGGCAACACATGCAGGCAACAGTAAAAGTTAACAGCAACACAAAGCTGGCAACAGAGTCCAAGAGTTAACAGCAACACAAAGCTGGCAACACATGCAGGCAACAGAGTCCAAGAGTTAACAGCAACACAAAGCTGGCAACACAAGCAGGCAACAGAGTCCAAGAGTTAACAGCAACACAAAGCTGGCAACACAAGCAGGCAACACAAAGAGTTAACAGCAACACAAAGCTGGCAACACATGCAGGCAACAAGCACACGTTGTGGCTACACAAGAGATCTGTGGTGGGAGCTCTTCCTAGCTGGCGAAACAACTGCCTTCAATAAATCACTGTCTGGGATTACCAGCCATTGCACTTGCCAGCTCTCTCTCTCTCTCTCTCTCTCTCTCTCTCTCTCTCTCTCTCTCTCTCTCTCTCTCTCTCTCTCTCTCTCTCTCACTCTCTCTCTCTCACTCACACACACACACACACAAACACACATCTGGGTAATGGTTTGCAGATGGGCATGAAGAGACATGGAAAACAGGCAGAAAGAGATACAGGCAGACATGACAAGAAGTAACTCACACTGAGGACTTGAAAGACGAGAGACAGGAAGCCATATATAGGAAGAAATGACGAAGCTAAAAAGTCACAGTGATGACTTGAAGACAGACAGGAAGAGATATACTGTAGATCCTGATCCAGCTCACTGTACCGTAAGAAAGTAGGACGGAGAAAGCCCATAATCTACAAGACTGAAAAGTATGCCAGTCTAGCCAGCAACTTGAGGACATCCGGCTTTCAAGCCAAAGTCCTCTCCACAGAAGATGGAGCAAGGGAGTTGATAGACACATCAACCAACGACCTCATGAAACACCTCTCGCTTTCGAGACACAGAGGACCAGAGCCCTAAAGGCAATGGCAGAAGCATCGTAAATTGGTTTCAGCAGGATCTGGACCAGGAGGAACAGATGTGAATTCCATAAGACTTAATATTCTCCCATTTGTCGCTAGTGACCGACAGCTAAGTGGTTAAGACATCCGTCGCAATGCTGACTTGGCCTCGAGACGCCTGACCACCTTGGATACATGGATTCGATTCTAGAAGAAGGGCAAATTTCTTTTTAAAAAAAAAAAAGAAAAAGAGCAACAGCAGAGGGCATGTAGAAGTCATGACGTGGATGAGCCAGGCCCCCTTACAGTGTCAGGAGTTAAACATTGGCTTGACCGGGGTTTCTCCTCTGAGGACATTCAGCTGTCCGGCTGTCCCCCGAGTTTCTTACTACTACAGAAGATAAAAGTCACAGTGTGGGTTTGAAGACAGACAGGAAGAGATACACGAAGACAGAAAAAGAATAAAGTCACAGAAAGAGATATGGATGGACAGAAATCAGAAGAAAGTCATATGAGCACTTGAAGACAGACAGGGAAAATATGAGAAGACGTGACTAGAAGAGAGAAAAAAGAAGAAGGAAAGAAAAAAAAAACCGGGGACAAAATATGTTTAAGTGTGTGTGTGTGTGTGTGTGTGTGTGTGTGTGTGTGTGTGTGTGTGTGTGTGTGTGTGTGTGTGTGTGTGTGTGAGTGCGCGCGCGCGCTTGTGAATGAGTGTGCGTGTATGTATGTATGTATGTATGTATGTATGTATGTATGTATGTATGTATGTATGTATGTATGTATGTACGTATGCGTGTGTGTGTGCGCGCTTGTGAGTGTGCGTGTGTGTGTGTGAGTGTGTGTGTGTGTGTGTGTGTGTGTGAGTGTGCGTGTGCGTGTGTGATGTGTGTGTGTGTGTGTGTGTGTGTGTGTGTGTGTGTGTGTGTGTGTGTGTGTATTATTAGGCTAAGCGGAAGACAGAGGAACTGAAGACCGATAGTTATGCATGTGAAGAATGTTGGAATCGAATGAAGTCAAGACAACAGACCGTTACACTTACAGCTTAAGAAAGACAAGACAACACAAGACAATGTTACACTTACAAAGATAAGACAAGACAATGTTACACTTACAAAGATAAGACAAGACAATGTTACACTTACAGCCCAACAAACACAACAAAATGTTACACTTACAGCTTAAGAAAGACAAGACAACGCAAGACAATGTTACACTTACAGCCCAACAAACACAACAAAATGTTACACTTACAGCTTAAGAAAGACAAGACAACACAAGACAATGTTACACTTACAGCCCAACAAACACAACAAAATGTTACACTTACAGCTTAAGAAAGACAACACAACACAAGACAATGTTACACTTACAAAGATAAGACAAGACAATGTTACACTTACAAAGATAAGACAAGACAATGTTACACTTACAGCCCGACAAAGACAACAAAATGTTACACTTACAGCTTAAGAAAGACAAGACAACAGACTGTTACACTTACAGCTTAAGACAAGACAACACAAGACAATGTTACACTTACAAAGATAAGACAAGACACTGTTACACTTACAGCCCAACAAAGACAACAAAATGTTACACTTTCAGCTTAAGAAAGACAAGACAACGTTACACTTACAGCCCACCAAAGACAAGACAATATCACACTTACTTAAGAAAGACCAGACAAGACAATGTTACATTCACTTAAGAAAGACAAGACAAACGTCGCAGACAACTCGTCCATCATCACCCATACCCTCCCTCATTCACCACCACCACCACCAGCACTGCCGATACTTCTGTCAAGTCTTACCCTCCTTCCCCTCCCACCCTCATTCCACCCCACGCTCAGTCAAAATCTTCCCGCCATACCCCCCCCCCCTCCTCTGCCCTTAATCCTGTGCGTGGGGAATGAGGGAGCATAATGCAAAAACAGAAACCTTGTGATCCCTGATCGATTCTGATCGATAAATTGGGGGTACTCTGTGTCTGTCTGTCTTTCCCCCACCCCCGTCCCTGGTCTGTCTGTCTGCTTACAGTACTGTGCTCACTTAGGGTGGTGTTCTGTGTGCATGTCCCTGTTCTGTCTGTCTGCTTACAGTACTGTGCTCACTTAGGGTGGTGCTCTGTGTGCATGTCCCTGTTCTGTCTGCCTGCTTACAGTACTGTGCTCACTTAGGGTGGTGCTCTGTGTGCATGTCCCTGTTCTGTCTGTCTGCTTACAGTACTGTGCTCACTTAGGGTGGTGTTCTGTGTGCCTGTCCCTGTTCTGTCTGTCTGCTTACAGTACTGTGCTCACTTAGGGTGGTGTTCTGTGTGCATGTCTCTGTTCTGTCTGTCTGCTTTTTCAGTACTGTGCTCACTTAGGGTGGTGCTCTGTGTACATGTCCCTGTTCTGTCTGCCTGCTTACAGTACTGTGCTCACTTAGGGTGGTGCTCTGTGTGCATGTCCCTGTTCTGTCTGCCTGCTTACAGTACTGTGCTCACTTAGGGTGGTGCTCTGTGTGCATGTCCCTGTTCTGTCTGCCTGCTTACAGTACTGTGCTCACTTAGGGTGGTGCTCTGTGTGCATGTCCCTGGTTTGTCTGCCTGCTTACAGTACTGTGCTCACTTAGGGTGGTGCTCTGTGTGCATGTCCCTGGTTTGTCTGCCTGCTTACAGTAAGTACTGTGCTCACTTAGGGTGGTGCTCTGTGTGTGCATGTCCCTGGTCTGTCTGCCTGCTTACAGTACTGTGCTCACTTAGGGTGGTGCTCTGTGTGCATGTCCCTGTTCTGTCTGTCTGCTTACAGTAAGTACTGTGCTCACTTAGGGTGGTGCTCTGTGTGCATGTCCCTGTTCTGTCTGTCTGCTTACAGTAAGTACTGTGCTCACTTAGGGTGGTGCTCTGTGTGCATGTCCCTGTTCTGTCTGTCTGCTTACAGTACTGTGCTCACTTAGGGTGGTGCTCTGTGTGCATGTCCCTGTTCTATCTGCCTGCTTACAGTATTGTGCTCACTTAGGGTGGTGCTCTGTGTGCATGTCCCTGTTCTGTCTGCCTGCTTACAGTACTGTGCTCACTTAGGGTGGTGCTCTGTGCATGTCCCTGTTCTGTCTGTCTGCTTACAGTACTGTGCTCACTTAGGGTGGTGCTCTGTGTGCATGTCTTGTCTATCTGCTGCTTACAGTACTGTGCTCACTTAGGTGGTGCTCTGTGTGCATGTCCTGTTCTGTCTGCCTGTTTACAGTACTGTGCTCACTTAGGGTGGTGCTCTGTGTGCATGTCCCTGTTCTGTCTGCCTGCTTTACAGTACTGTACTCACTTAGGGTGGTGCTCTGTGTGCATGTCCCTGTTCTGTCTGCCTGCTTACAGTACTGTGCTCACTTAGGGTGGTGTTCTGTGTGCCTGTCCCTGTTCTGTCTGCCTGTTTACAGTACTGTGCTCACTTAGGGTGGTGCTCTGTGTGCATGTCCCTGTTCTGTCTGCCTGCTTTACAGTACTGTGCTCACTTAGGGTGGTGCTCTGTGTGCATGTCCCTGTTCTGTCTGCCTGCTTACGGTACCGTGCTCCTTAGGGTGGTGTCTCTTTCTGCAAACAGGCAGTGGAGACACGGGGAGAGAGAGAGCAGAGGGGTGGGGGGAGAGAGAGAGAGAGAGAGTGTGTGTGTGTGTGTGTGTGTGTGTGTGTGTGTGTGTGTGTGTGTGTGTGTGTGTGTGTGTGTGTGTGTGTGTGTGTGTGTGTGTGAGAGCGTGCGTGGGTGCATGCCCGAGTGCGTGTGCGTGCTTCTGTGTGTGTGTGTGCGCGCGCACGCGTGTTGTATGAGAGCGCGCATGCATGCGTGCGTGTGTGCATGCATAGGTACGTGTGTGAGTGCATGCATGTGTGTGTTTGTGTTGTGTGCGCGCGCGTGCGCCTGTGTGTTTGTGTGTGTGTGTGTGTGTGTGTGTGTGTGTGTGTGTGTGTGTGTGTGTGTGTGTGTGTGTGTGTGTGCACGCGTGCATGCATGTGCAAATCTATTCTTTACTTGGACATTTTCTGTCCCTTCCTCCGTAGTCATACTGGATCATACAGGGAATGACATCAACAATGTGGACAGTTATTGTGACCCATAAGTACTCATACAGTGACACACACATGTCAGTAATGTTAGTGGACAGCTATTGTGACCCATAAGTACTCATACAGTGACACACACATGTCAGTAATGTTAGTGGACAGTTATTATGACCCATAAGTACTCATACAGTGACACACACATGTCAGTAATGTTAGTGGACAGCTATTGTGACCCATAAGTACTCATACAGTGACAACACACATGTCAGTAATGTTAGTGGACAGCTATTGTGACCCATAAGTACTCATACAGTGACACACACATGTCAGTAATGTTAGTGGACAGCTATTGTGACCCATAAGTATTCATACAATGACACATGTCAGTAATGTTAGTGGACAGCTATTGTGACCCATAAGTACTCATACAGTGACACACATATGTCAGTAATGTTAGTGGACAGCTATTGTGACCCATAAGTACTCATACAGTGACACACATATGTCAGTAATGTTAGTGGACAGCTATTGTGACCCATAAGTACTCATACAGTGACACACACATGTCAGTAATGTTAGTGGACAGTTATTATGACCCATAAGTATCCATACAGTGACACACACATGTCAGTAATGTTAGTGGACAGCTATTGTGACCCATAAGTACTCATACAGTGACACACACATGTCAGTAATGTTAGTGGACAGCTATTGTGACCCATAAGTACTCATACAGTGACACACACATGTCAGTAATGTTAGTGGACAGCTATTGTGACCCATAAGTATTCATACAATGACACATGTCAGTAATGTTAGTGGACAGCTATTGTGACCCATAAGTACTCATACAGTGACACACATATGTCAGTAATGTTAGTGGACAGCTATTGTGACCCATAAGTACTCATACAGTGACACACACATGTCAGTAATGTTAGTGGACAGCTATTGTGACCCATAAGTACCATACAGTGACACACACATGTCAGTAATGTTAGTGGACAGTTATTGTGACCCATAAGTACTCATACAGTGACATATGTCAGTAATGTTAGTGGACAGCTACTGTGACCCATAAGTACTCATACAATGACATATGTCAGTAATGTTAGTGGACAGTTATTGTGACCCATAAGTACTCATACAATGACACATGTCAGTAATGTTAGTGGACAGTTATTGTGACTCATAAGTACTCATACAGTGACACACACATGTCAGTAAAGTTAGTGGACAGCTATTGTGACCCATAAGTATTCATACAGTGACATATATATCAGTAATGTTAGTGGACAGCTATTGTACTTCATAAATACTCATACAGTGACACACATATGTCAGTAACGTTAACAGCATTTGAGATTAACTCTTCAATGAATGACTGAATGTTGAACATTAACCAAAAAAAAATAATGAATGGAACATACATTAGAATATGTAAGTGTTGTCTGTATGAAAACATACATCAAGAATATGACTGAATGAAACATACATCATAGTTTTCACTGTAGTCTATATGGAGACCTAGGCTTTGGCATACAACCAACAGAGCTGGAGGAATCTGGTGAACATTTCTTTGATGTGGTGCCCCAGTGACTCATCATGGAATTCAGGAAGCAGAGGAACAAATGTTACCTGCAAGAGCTAGAGAGAGAGAGTGAGCATATATGTATAAACCTATGGTCCACGAGCCTTCTCTGTTTCTGGTCCACTCTCCTGGAACAAACTTCCTCTCTCAGTCCGTCAGCAACCTACTTTTGCCTCCTTCAAGTCCGCTCTCAAAACTCACCTTTTCTCCTCTGCATAAAATCCTAACCTCACTCAACACCCCTCTGCAGCCTGTCTCCGCTCGGAGGGGAATCACTTTGTTTTAATATATAATTGTATATGATGTGCTCTCTGTGGTTTTCCATTGGTTTTATTCTTGCTTTTATTGCTTTTATTCTTTTCTCCCATTTGTGGCCATGCATGTGTGTGTGTGTGTGTGTGTGTGTGTGGTGTGTGTGTGTGTGTGTGTGTGTGTGTGTGTGTGTGCGTGTGTGTGCGTGCGTGCGTGTGTGCGTGTGTGCGTGTGTGCGTGTGTGTCTTTTCGGCGCTTGGATTTGATTTTGTCGAGATTTGCGCTATATAAATATTGTAATTATTATGTATGCATGTGCGTACGTATGTATGTATGTATGTATGTATGTATATACGCTTAGATTTATGTATGTATGTATGTATGCATGTATACGCTCAGCTTAGATTTATGTATGTAAGTATGTAGGCATGTATGTATGCATGTATACGCTCATATGTATGTAGGTATGTATGCATGTATACGCTCAGCGCTTAGATTTGATTTTATCAAGATTTTGCGCTATATAAATAAAATATATTATTATTATTATTATAAAACACACACACACACACACACACACACACACACACACACACACACACACACACACACACACACACACACACACACACAATGTGGATGGTTATTCTGGCCCATATGTACTCATCCAGCTAGTATTTTGAAAGAGAGAGAGAGAGTGTGTGTGTATGTATGTGTGTGTGTGTGTGTGTGTGAGTGTGTGTGTGTGTGTATATATGTATGTGTGTATATGTGTGTTTGTGTGTGTGTGTGTGTGCGAGTGAGTGTATGTGGTTGCATGTATGCATGCAAGACAGACAGACAGACAAACCGATAGTAAATGTATGTGCATATATATAGATAATGTGAGTGTAATCATTTTTGTGTCACCAAGTACAAAGATATTGATAAAAACAAAACGCAGGTGTGTTCCTCTGTAAATCTGTCTTTAAAAATGTCCCATAGGTCAGATGTCACGATCAAACTGTGGTTTCACTTCAAGATAGTGAGGTAACTGTCAGACATTTCCATTTAAGCCAACATGTGGGTGAACACGTGTATACAGTGTGGCTTATCTGTACACATCCAGGTCACCAAGTAGTCCTCAGCCAAACCTTGTCTTTGCCTACCTGTCCACCTCCCTTCTTTTACCTGTCCTGTTCGACTTGCCCTGTTTTACACATATCTGCTCTCTCTTACCTGTCCTGTTTTACTGGTACCTGTCCACCTGCCTTCTTCTACCTGTCCTGTTCGACTTGCCCGGTTTTACACTATCTGCTCTCTCTTACCTGTTCTGTTTTATTGGTACCTGTCCACCTGCCTTCCTCTACCTGTCCTCTCTTACCTGTCCTGGTTTACTGTTTCTCTGTTACCTGCCTAGTCTTTTTGTTATTTTGTTATTATT
>CM060308.1:1469974-1557474 GCA_030674185.1 Monoplex corrugatus | reverse complement strand
GAGCTCCTGACAGGTAACATAGCTCATCGGACAGGTACATGGAGCATCTGACAGGGACATGGAGCAACTGATAGATACATGGAACAGGTTCACTGAGCAATCTGAGTGAAAAGTTGGCAGATCCACTGAACAATCTGAGTAAAAAGTTGGCAGATCCACTGAACAATCTGAGTAAAAAGTTGGCAGATTCATTGAGCAATCTGAGTGAAAATCTGGCAGATTCACTCAGCAATCTGAGTGAAAAGTGGCAGATTCACTGAGCAATCTGAGTGAAAAGTTGGCAGATTCATTGAGCAATCTGAGTGAAAAGTGGCAGATTCACTGAGCAATCTGAGTGAAAAGTTGGCAGATTCACTGAGCAATCTGAGTGAAAAGTTGGCAGATTCACTGAGCAATCTGAGTGAAAAGTTGGCAGATTCACTGAGCAATCTGAGTGAAAAGTTGGCAGATTTACTGAACAATCTGAGTAAAAAGTTGGCAGATTCACTGAGCAATCTGAGTGAAAATCTGGCAGATTCATGGAGCAATCTGAGTGAAAAATTGGCAGATTCACTGAGCAATCTGAGTGAAAAGTTGGCACATCCACTGAGCAATCTGAGTGAAAAGTTGGCAGATTCACTGAGCAATCTGAGTGAAAAGTTGGCAGATTCACTGAGCAATCTGAGTGAAAAGTTGGCAGATTCACTGAGCAATGTGAGTGAAAAGTGGCAGAACACAAGAGGATGCCCATTTGTGTCTGACAGAGTGTTTATGTGTGTGTGTCTGGGCATGCATAAAAGTGTAAATGAAAGTTGCATTTAATTGATGCAGTCCCCTCTGGCCCAGGCATGGCTACCCTGTGATGCCAACCAACCTGAGAAAATCCCATCACTCTGACTGACTGACTAAAATTGAGGCTTAAAGTCCTACCACACATAGTGTATGCGAGGACTAGCAAATAAAAATTTTTGATCAAGCTTTAAGATAATGCTTAGTTATGTTTATTTTTAGATAAAAAATCCCATCACTCTATCAGGCCTGTGGATTTTATACATATACTGGGTGGTCCCCAATGTGTACAGAGGAAAAATCCAACAGGTTGACATGTAGATTATTTAGGTCACAGAGCAGTGTTTGTTATCTCTTCTTTCCTGTCAACGTGGCTCCTTTTATCAGTTTTAACAGTCAGTCCACATTTAGAACATGATTCCCAGCTAGCTTGCCATCTGTACCATTTCAAACTGATTATTATTCTATTTTTCATGTTGTGTAATTCTCTTCTCAGCTAAGAAAGTGTCACCTGTCATTTTCATTTTTTTTCTAAAATGATCGATTTCATATTGCACAGCTCTGGCTTCAATCGGTTACTGTCCACATATCGCATTTGTAACCAGTCGCTGTGATGTAGCCGTTAGTGCAACAGACTACTGACTAGAAGGTTATGGGTTCAAATCCCCATTAGTCCTTTCAAAATCTTTGTGGGATTTTTCAGTTCCAAACAGCTCGTACTCAGAGTTAACAGTGGGTTGACTGGAAAGACTGGGACCACAGAGTAGAGTCTGATCCACTTGATGGATGGATCACTGAGGGTGCTGCTAACGCCTTCTGATCAACGCCGCATGTGTCTGTATCTCTTGGGCCTGTTGATGCCAGGATATGTTACAACAGTAAGCGTAGAGTATAGTCCTGTCATGCTGTCTCAAGCCTAGATTGAACTCCATAGCATCATGATTATCATCTTCATCATCACATCACCATTGCTTTGTAAAAGCTGTTCCAGCTTCTATAGCCATTAACCCTTTGACTCCCGCACCCTGTCCGCCAGCAGCCAGCATTGTCAGCCATGCATACAAAGCAAAAACTTAACCCTTTGACTTCACACCCTATTTTAGTATTTACCAGCTTCCAACAGGAAGCTAGTTGATAGGATGATGGAGTCAAACTGTTAAGCTTTTACAGTTGGTGGATAGCAAGTGGAGTCAAAGGGTTAAGGTGGCACAGAGAATGAGACAAAAAAAATTATTATTAGAAAATTATATTGTACTGTATCATTTCACAACATCATTCATTATTCTGCAGTGATTTGTTTTTTGTTTTGTTTTTTATTATCATTCCTCAGACTTGATATAACAAGAACTGTCAGCTGTCAGGATTCAGAAATCTCAATCTGTGGCACCACAACAGACTCTGTGTACAGCAAACACGAAAACTTCACTAACACATTAACCCTCTGACTTGCCCACCCTATCCACCAACAGCAAAACCTTAACCCTTTTGATTTCCTCACCCTATCCACCAAACTTCCTACAGAAAGCTGGTGGATAGGGTGAGGGAATCGAAGGGTTTATCTTTTGCAAGCATGGTTGACAATGCAGGATGCTGATGGACAGGGTGCAGAAGTCAAGGGTTAATGTGTGCATACTGTGAGTTGCAGCTGACACAGAAAGAGCTGCAAACAATCAATGATTCAATTAATGTGTGCATACTGTGACTTGCAGCTGACACAGAAAGAGCTACAAAGAATCAGCCCAGTCTATAGTGATTTGGGCAGATGTAGCCAGTGGCTATCAAATGAAATTTACAACTTCAGACCATTTTATCTGATAAATAACAAACAAAATACATAGTATACAACTTCTGACCTTGTTTTAAATCATCAGTTTGTTGGACAGTTTCTCATGAACAAAAATAATGATTGTCCAAGTCAAGTAAAAACAAGTCAGGCATTTTGTTTATTTCTTGTTTAATTAAGGTGTCTGGGAAAAAAGCAATAGCCTCCCTTTCAAAATCAATTGCTCACTGTTCAACACACACACACACACACACACACACACACACACACACACACACACACACACACACAACACACAAAACACACACACACACAACACACACACACACACACACACACATACACACACACATCTACAACTACACAAAACACACACACACACAACACACACAACACACTTCCACAACACACACACATACACACAGAACTTACAACCACCTCTATATTATACTGTTTACCATTACATGTTGTGCTCTCTCTCTCTCTCTTGCGTGCTGCCTCTGTTGTGTGTGTGTGTGTGTGTATGTGTGTGTGTGTGTATGTGTGTGTGTGTGTGTGTGTGTGTGTGTGTGTGTGTGTGTGTATGAGTGTGTGTGTGTGTGAGAGAGAGATAGTTCTAAAGAGAGAGTTTAGAGTATGACACATAATCTATGTCACTATTTTCATGAAATATTTTCTTTAAATATTAATATTGTTCACAGTCCTGAGCAGTATATAGGCTTAAGGATTATCTAAACTGTTGAATTATTACAGCAAGATAAACTATCAATACCTGTTCATGGTGTAGCCTATGCCTGGACAACAAAATTAATAACTGTATACACAGCATGAACTGATAAGTCAGAAGTCAGTCAGTCAGTCAGTCAGTGCGAGTGTGTGTGCATGTGTGTGGTGTGGTGTGAGGTGGTGTGAGTGGGTGGTGTAGTTTGCATATGTGGTGCGTGTGTGTGTTAGTGTGCATTTTTGATAGAGGAAATTTGGTCGGCAGGAAATGGGATGGGATACTTCCTTTCCTGGACTATAAGATCTACAAATCTCACTGCCGATATACAACCTAGCTTTTTTGTGTGTGCAGGCACACACACACACACACACACACACACACACACACACACACACACACACACACACACACACACACACACAACAGCAGCTAAAGTTTAAACCATGAAATCAAATCAAATGTGAACATGTTTCTCTTACAACCGTAGAATTAACATCTAAACCCGATGACCGTGTGAAAACCAACCCATTGTAGGTCAACTTTAATGTCCTATAACCAACCACACACGTGCGCACAGACACGCCCACTAACAAAAACACACGACACGGAGTCTGCAAATAAACAAGTGTGCGAATGAAATGTGCTGAGAGCTTCAAGTGGAAGCCAACTCTCTTCCGACAAATCTCTCAGCAGACAAGCCTGCTATGCCAACTTACCCCAAAAAGAGAGGGCCGCTAGCATTCGTCACTGAAACCGCTACACGCGCTTCAGCTATCTCTGAGTAAGTGGTGAAAACGCTGAGGCCAAAGGGGCCTTCGGCGTTGAAAATGGCATAAGCACAAAAACGCAGGGAAAGGAAATAGACACAAACGAGCAACTTACGTGATCCTGACTGGCTTTATACAGGTAGAAACCAATGCCCAGCAGCCAGATGCTGGCCAAAAGCACCAGCAGACGAAACTTGCGTCGTATCATTCAAACCAGCTCTGGGCAAGCCGCGTGCACGCACACTGACAGCAACATCATCTGCCTTTTTCCCCACCGTCTGCTCGCTCAGATTTTCCACCAATCACAAGTCAATATCGCTTTGCTGCAGAAAGTATCAACAAACGTTGGTGGCTTCGTCATGTCGACGAAGACTGTGGGTAATGTTGCCTTGTCGCACAGAGTTGAATAGGGGATGGAGCGGGGGGGGGGGGGGGGGGAGGGAGGGAGGCTGCTTCCTTCCCAGGCCGGCACTCCCCCTTTTAATAATGCTGGAAGTTGCTCGTGCGAATACTGTTGCGTGAATAGGAAGCAGACTCTTCTCTTTTCAAAGAACGCAGACATTTTAGCCCCTGAGCATTCCTAATGAGCCGAGGCTCAGGTTGCCGTTTGTGAGGAACACAGACGTCATGAAATATGTTTTTTGTTTTCATCGAACACACACACACACACACACACCGCGCACGCACACAACACACACACACCAAACTTTCAAAACAAAAACGAACATATCCGTCGTAGTAGTAGAAGTACTTATAAAAAGCATAGTATCAATAATAAAAAATAATAAAAAGTACATGCATATTATCCTTCTTTTCTTTTATCAAGGTTCATGCGATATTCAGTAATGGCAATCATCATCATGATCATATGCCATGGCGTTGGCGGTCATGACCCTCCATACAAATCTATCTTTTGTCGTCGCAAGTACAACTCCAACCCTTTCTGTCTTCATCCACTACTCCGCAAGTCCGTCCAATATTTTCTCCCTGTGTCTACCTGGTACTCTTTTTTCCTCCAGCTTTCCTGTTGTGACTCATCATCATCGTGTGCCCTGCCGCATGGCGTTGGCGATCATGGTCCTCCACACGAATCTGTCCCTTGTCGCTGCAAGTAGCCTACATCTCCCACCCTAACTGTCCTCATCCACTTGCAAGTCTGTCCAATAGTTTCTCCCTGGTTCTACCTGGTGCTCTCTTTCCCTCCAGCTTTCCTGTTGTGACCAGGTGCTCTAAGTTCTCTTGCTTCATAAAATGTCATATAATAAATGTTGCTTGTCTATTCCTAATCTTTTTTTATTCATGTTCTTCTTGTGCCTGCCTTCTTCAAGACTGTCTCGTTTGTTTTCTTTGCTGTACATGGAACTCTTAACATTCTTCTTAGAAACTATATTTCAGCTGCCTTGATCTTGTTCTCACTTTACGTGTTGACTGCCCACGCCTCACAACCGTACTATAGTATCGGTTCTACATAACACTGAAGAACTCTGTTCTTGATGTTAATTGATAGGCATTTGTTGGTAAGAATGCTTTTCATTTTCTTGAATGCTGTTTTTGCTTGGCCAGTTCTACTGGCTATTTCTAATGTATATCTGCCGTCTGGTGAGGTGACTGTTCCCAGATATTTAAACTTATCACCTGTCTCAAATGTTGTGCCATTTGCTGCTATTTTGTATGAGGGGATTTTTTTTTTTTCTTTTTTTTTTAATGATTATCATGACTTCAGTTTTCTTGCTATTTAGCTCCAGCCCTTCATTTCTGCTTTCTATTTCTCTTATGTTCATAAGATTTTGTAGGTCTTTTTCGTTTTCCGCAATTAGAAAGGTGTCATCTGCGTAACGAATGTTGTTTATCATTTTTCCTCCAGTTTCTATCCCAGGGCATTCTTCTAGGTTTCTTATGATGGTTTCGCCGTATAGAGAAAACAAATCTGATGACAGAACACATCCCTGCCTAACTCCTCTTTTGATATCTTGGAAAGAGCTTATATCGTTTTCTATTCTCGTTGCTGTTGTTTGTTCCCAATACATATTCCTTATTTCTTATTTCTTGATATTTCAAGCATATTTAAATCGACCCTCTCAATTTTAAGGTAAGACAAGAGCACTTCTCACTTTTCTACCATTCAGTAATAGCGCTTTATGTATGAAATTCTACCATAAAAGGCCTATAGTAAAACGTACGTTTCTGTTCTAGGTGAATACTGTCCATTTTCCACTGATTGCATTTTCAAACCAGTAAGGTTACTGCACAGTATGCTAAGTGTTTGAGGCAGTCGAGATGTGGTTTCTAAGAAGAATGTTGAGAGTTCCATGGACAGCAAAGAAAACAAACGAGACAGTCTTGATGGAGGCAGACACAAGTAGATCACTCATAAGGAAGATTAGGAAAAGACAAGCAACATTTATAGGCCATTTTATGAGGAAGGGGGATTTGGAGCACCTGGTCACAACGGGAAAGCTGGAGGGAAAGAGAGCGCTGGGTAGACCCAGGGAGAAAATGCTGGACGGACTTGCAGAGTGGCTGGGGACGAGGAGGGTGGGGGAGATGCTAGGGGCAACGAGAGATAATAATAATAATAATTACAATATTTATATAGCGCAAAATCTTGATAAAATCAAATCTAAGCGCTGAAGCAGACACACACGCAAGCACGCACGCACGCACGCACGCACACACACGCACGCACGCGCACACACACACACACACACACACACACACACACACACACACACACACACACACACACACACACACACATGGCTATAAATGGGGAGAAAGAATAAAAGCAATAAAAGCAAGAATAAAAGCAATGGAAAATTATAGAGAGCATAGCATATACAATTATATATTATAACCATGTGATTCCCCTCCGAGCGGAGACAGGCTGCAGAGGGGGGGGGGGGGGTTGAGTGAGGTTAGGATTTAATGCGGAGGAGAAAAGGTGAGTTTTGAGAGCGGACTTGAAGGAGACAAAAGTAGGTTGCTGACGGACTGAGAGAGGAAGTTTGTTCCAGGAGAGTGGACCAGAAACAGAGAAGGCTCGTGGACCATAGGTATTGAGCTTAGTGCGTGGAAAGCGAAAAGTCAGAGGATCGGAGGCAGAGCGGAGGGTACGTGAGGGAACATAGATCTCAAGTAGGTTTGACAGGTAATCGGGGCTGCGTTATTGAGGCTTTTGTAGCACATGGTGTCTAGTTTGTACTGTATGCGCTTTGATACAGGGAGCCAGTGAAGTTGTGCCAGGAGAGGAGATATGTGGTCAGCATTTTTCTTTTTGAGTACAAGGCGTACAGCATTGTTTTGAATGCGCTGTAGGATGTGAATGGTGGAGGCAGGAAGACCAGACAGGAGTGAATTGCAATAGTCAATGCGAGACATTATGAAGGAGAGAATGAGTTTTGCAGTAGTTTCGACAGAGAGATACTTCCTGATCAGCCTTATACAATGGAGATGATAGTAGCAAGATCTGGCAGTTTGAGAAACAAAGTTGTTCATGGAGAGGGTAGAGTCAATGCAGACACCAAGATTTTTAGCTGAATCAGAAATTGGGACTGATGTGTTACATAATGGGAGAGAAAGAGGAGGCAGCTGAGAAAGTTTCTGACGGGTGCCAATGAGGATAGCTTCTGTCTTGTCGTCATTAAGCTGAAGTTTGTTGAACGTCATCCAGTTCTTAATGTCTGAGTAACACTCAGTGGTGCGAGTCAACAGGCGCTGTATATTATCAGATGAGTCACTGTCTTGATAGGGATAAATGGAAGTCCATGATCGCCAACGCCATGCGGCAAGGCACCTGATGATGCTGCTGCTGCTAAGTAGGGATACTTACCACGTTTCCATATTCTGATGTGGTCTTGTCACAACTTTATATACATATATATATATGTGTGTGTGTATGTATATTTCGCGGCCGTTCGTAGCAACACTGGGAGCTACCTACTCCTGTGGGAACTATACCAAGGGGAAAGGAGCTGGCAGCTATGCGAGCTGGTGGTAGTGCGAGCTGCCCGAAAGAGAGATGAAGACCAGAGTGGGGCAGAGAGGGGTCTTCCATTCTCTCTTGGTCCAGAGGCTGGGCTGGACCTGGTTGGTGCGCATTGTGTGGCTATGTCCCGGGGTTTTTCATCTCCCCACCTTGCCATTCGGTTTGTAAACAAGGTGACCGATGACTGGGTCTTAATGGGTCATGCAATGCACGGACAGCCCCTTTCTGCTTGATGAAATGACTATTGAGTAGTTTCAGGAGCTTGGGAGATAATTGTCCGGAGAATTACGAGGCATTGGTGCTCCAGGTCCAATCCACACAACGCCTGGCGTTTTTCTTGTTGAGTGTTAATTTTGTAACACTGTTCCTGTCAAGACTGATAGGAAAACCATCGTTTCATCAAGCACAATAGTTGAGGACTGATAGGAAAACCATCGTTTCATCAAGCACAATAGTTGAGGACTGATAGGAAAACCATCGTTTCATCAAGCACAATAGTTGAGGACTGATAGGAAAACCATCGTTTCATCAAGCACAATAGTTGAGGACTGATAGGAAAACCATCGTTTCATCAAGCACAATAGTTGACTGACTTTATTAATGGCGTTTTTTAATATGATGATCAAAAGAGAATGATTGCCCAGAACTGATTGCTAAGTAATCTAAATGTAGGTATAGTGCAAAGACATTATAAATAGAACTTTTTGTAAAGTCTTTGGTAAAGTGTTACAGCCACAACAAGGGAAAAAGGAGAGTTATCTCCCTCGCTCTGGTACGAACGTAGGGAGAGACAAAAACAAGCTGACAAGATAGATCTTGTACACAACACTCACAATTAACTGTCTGGCCTAAAATACAAAACGAAACATAGAATGCATATATATATATATATAATATATATATATATATATATATATATGCATTCTATGTGTGTGTGTGTGTGTGTGTGAGTGAGTGAATGTGTGTGTGTGTGTGTGTGTGTGTGTGTGTGTGTGTGTGTGTGTGTGTGTGTGTGTGTGTGTGTGTGTGTGTGTGAAAAGATAAAAAATATAAAGGAAACAGGGAGAAAGAAGAAAGACTCAGTGGTAGGTCCAGGCGAAGGAGCAGTCCAGCAGACCCTTGCAGAATGCTCTGTCAGTGTTTTGGGCCTTCAGTGAACGATAACTCGTCACCTGCTTTGGGAGCCTGTATAGGACCTTCTCATTGCAGGACTTGAATTCTGCAGTTTGTAGTTTAGAGCAGGCAGTAGGCCCCTATATTGTATGGAGTAAAAGCATGAGCAACAAAGACAAACACACATAGAGCAAATACATGTCAGCCCTTACTGCTGTGATGAAAATATGAGTTGGGATGTGGCGTCTGTACCTGTTCTGTGCTGTTCAAATCTCTATGTCGTTTCGAGGGAGTTGCGTTGTTGGTCGTTGTGTGGTGGTGTGTTGTTCGCGTTTGTTTTAATTTCTGGTTTCCCAAGGTTCCAAACTGGTTTGAGAGGCTTGCCCGACTGGTTTGTGTGGCGTCGTAACGTAGGTTTGGGTCAGGGTTTATTCGTCGTCGTTGAGATGTAAATTCGCGATTATCATCGATTCTCTGCGCCTTGGGTTGTTGATTAGGCCTGGCTTTGGGAATCCAATCCCTTGACGTAGGGATAACCAATTTAGTTTGCTCACAACAAGTATTTGTGTTTACTATTTGAGGATAGACCTAGATGAGGTTACCGTTTGGAGATAAGATTGTGTGTTGTGTGGCAGACTGACACAGTTGACGAGGAAGTTAAAGATAAAATGGATATTGTAACTTTATTATTGAGTGCCAGTATGAGTGTGTGGCTATTGTCAAGGGCTGGTTGATTTGTATTTTGGGCCCATGTCGTGTAACGTTCTATGGTTTTATTTCATGTGATTCTACTATGTGTGCGTTGTGATGGGTAACGAAATTACCTTCATATATTCATAAAATTTGATCGGGGCTAAGTTCAATCATTTGCCTTGCCTTGGGCAATGCGATGGTTACTTATATCTGATTTAAATTCCACTTCAATTGAGTCTAACAAAACTTTTGGGTAACGAAATTGTTACCTTCTTGTATTCATAAGCTTTTGTCGGGGCTAAGTTTAATCATTTACCTTGCCTTGTGCAACGTGATGGTTACTTATAATAATAATAATAATAATAATTACAATATTTATATAGCGCAAAATCTTGATAAAATCAAATCTAAGCGCTGAAACAGACACACACGCACGCACGCACGCACGTACGTACGCACGCACACACACGCACGCACACACACACACACACACACACACACACACACACACACACACACACACACACACACACACACACACGCATGGCTATAAATGGGGAGAAAGAATAAAAGCAATAAAAGCAAGAATAAAAGCAATGGAAAATTATAGAGAGCATATCATATACAATTATATATTATAACAATGTGATTCCCCTCCGAGCGGAGACAGGCTGCAGAGGGGGGGGGGGGGGGTTGAGTGAGGTTAGGATTTTATGCAGAGGAGAAAAGGTGAGTTTTGAGAGCGGACTTGAAGGAGACAAAAGTAGGTTGCTGACGGACTGAGAGAGGAAGTTTGTTCCAGGAGAGTGGACCAGAAACAGAGAAGGCTCGTGGACCATAGGTATTGAGCTTAGTGCGTGGAAAGCGAAAAGTCAGAGGATCGGAGGCAGAGCGGAGAGTACATGAGGGAACATAGATCTCAAGTAGGCTTGACAGGTAATCGGGGGCTGCGTTATTGAGGCTTTTGTAGCACATGGTGTCTAGTTTGTACTGTATGCGCTTTGATACAGGGAGCCAGTGAAGTTGTGCCAGGAGAGGAGATATGTGGTCAGCTTTTTTCTTTTTGAGTACAAGGCGTACAGCATTGTTTTGAATGCGCTGTAGGATGTGAATGGTGGAGGCAGGAAGACCAGACAGGAGTGAATTGCAATAGTCAATGCGAGACATTATGAAGGAGAGAACGAGTTTTGCAGTTGTTTCGACAGAGAGATACTTCCTGATCGTATATACCTGACTTCAAGTTCATCTCGGTTGACAGATCAACAAAATTTTCAAGGGTCTGTTTTCGTTATAATTTGATTGTGCCCTCGAGATGCCCTGTGGATGATTTTGTATACTTGTCTTCGAGATGCCCTGTTGTTTCACAAGTTTATTTTGTGATGATTTTTGTGTGTGTGTGTGATGATTTTTTGTGTGCCTTCGAGATGACCCGGGGATGAATTTTGTACAAGGTATTTGTTTGAGATGCCTTTGACTGTAAAGTGATGTGGAATAACAGAACGTTAGTACGTGTGTTGTTTGATGGGATTTATGACGTTGAGATGTTTTGAGAACCGTTCGTGGGGTTTGGCCAGTCTGGGACTGCCAAGCTAGTTTGGACAGTGTTCCGATTGAGACTGCCGATGGTGGACGCTATCGTCAGGTCGACCGTGCAGACTGGTAGCTCTGTGCGTTCGCTGTTAGAGTCAGGGCGCTGTGGTGTGTTTGGATGTATTTTTTTTGTGTGTGTGTGTCCAGCGAATAATTTTGTATAAGATACATGTTAATGTAATTTGTGAACTCCTGTATTGTTGGATGACAGCTATTAAATATGGGTGAATGAAAAAAATATTTTTTTTGACCATTACTGTGTGTTTGGGGCGATAGGTAGATAGGTCTGTAAATTCTGTCTATCCCTCTTAGCAAGATCAGGTCTTAGCGAGCCTGACATAGACACAATGATAAACAAGCAATAAAAATGAATTATAAGGCTTACTAGTCGATGATTCCTGGATTAGATTTTGTTTCAAATTCTTTTTTTTTAAAGATGGCTATGAACCTCACGAGCTGCCTTCCAGTCCCCCGGAATTTGAATTTCTTCGCGTTTACCAAACAGAAATAATCTCAGGTAATTTTTCAACAGTTTACTTTATGCATCAAACATCTGTTGTCATCAAATACACAACTTCACTTTCATACTGGTTCATAAATAGCCGAAATGTAGCCAAAATGCATGCTTTTTTTTTTTTAATGCATTACAATTTAGACTACAATAGTCAGAATACTGGACCTTCTATATTTGGTTCCTTTTAACCTAGACCGTGACACTGTGGTCTATATCTAGTGAATTTATACAACTCGGACCATAAAATGGTGGTCTCTATTTGGTGAATTTATACAACTCGGACCATAAAATTGTGGTCTCTATTTGGTGAATTTATACAACTCGGACCATAAAATTGTGGTCTCTATTTGGTGAATTTAAACAACTCGGACCATAAAATTGTGGTCTCTATTTGGTGAATTTATACAACTCGCATCATGAAATTACGGCATATGTTTGGTGAATGTGTACAACCCACTCTGTAACGCTGTGGTCTATACAGGCTGTGGTGAATGTGTACTACCCACTCTGTAACGCTGTGGTCTATACAGGCTGTGGTGAATGTGTACAACCCACTCTGTAACGCTGTGGTCTATACAGGCTGTGGTGAATGTGTACAACCCACTCTGTAACGCTGTGGTCTATACAGGCTGTGTGAATGTCAACCCACTCTGTACGTGTTCTATACAGGCTTGTGAATGTGTACAACCACTCTGTAACGCTGTGCTATACGCTGTTGAATGTTACAACCCATCTGTAACGCTGGTCTTACAGCTGTGGTAATGTGTACAACACTACTGTAACCTGTGTCTATACAGCTGTGGTAATGTGTACAACCACTCTGTAACGCTGTGGTCTATATGCTTGTGAATGTTGTACAACCACTCTGTAAACCTGGTGGTCTTAAGGCTGTGGTGAATGTAGTACAACCCGACTCGTAAAGCTGTGGTCTATACAGCTGTGGTGAATGTGTACAACCCATCGTAACGCTCGTGGTCTTACAGCTGTTGGTGAATGTGTACAACCCACTCTGTAACGCTGTGGTCAATACAGGCTGTGGTGAATGTGTACAACCCACTCTGTAACGCTGTGGTCTATACAGGCTGTGGTGAATGTGTACAACCCACTCTGTAACGCTGTGGTCTATACAGGCTGTGGTGAATGTGTACAACCCACTCTGTAACGCTGTGGTCTATACAGGCTGTGGTGAATGTGTACAACCCACTCTGTAACGCTGTGGTCTATACAGGCTGTGGTGAATGTGTACAACCCACTCTGTAACGCTGTGGTCTATACAGGCTGTGGTGAATGTGTACAACCCACTCTGTAACGCTGTGGTCTATACAGGCTGTGGTGAATGTGTACAACCCACTCTTAAACACTGTGGTCTATACAGGCTGTGGTGAATGTGTACAACCCACTCTGTAACGCTGTGGTCTATACAGGCTGTGGTGAATTTAAACAACCCACATAATAGCTCTGTAGCTGTCTATATTTGGTGAAAACGCAATTAAATTAAGACAACTTAGAAATAGTTTGCTGGCACATTTTCTTTACAGACATACACACACGCATCCTTCCGTCCTGTCAATATCACCCCCCCCCCCCCCCTATATTTTAAAGGAATATTAAGAAAAAGGAAAAAAGTAAATTGTATGAGAATATGTATGACACATATCATAGCCCATGATGTTTCGCAGAGAGTGGACAACTGTGGTTTTGAAAACTGGATATGACAGTAAACGTCTTTTATATTATTGATCTCTTTTGTGCACATTTAAGTAATATCATATGGTCATAAGAAAGTTCACTTCAGTCTACAGCGTCACTCCTTGGAATGTTACTGCCTGCACTGCTCTCCTGGTCTCTGTCCTCCACGTCTTGTCTTTCCTCTACCAGGCTGAAAATCTCTGGACTGTTACGACCTGTCCATTCCTGGATGTTTCCTAGTTAATTTAGTCGTAGTCTTCCCCTTCCACTTTTGCCCTCGACTTCTCGCGGACAGACAGTTTCTGGACTAAAAACGATGGCTGGGGCGTCAACACAGCATGCACACTGCATTTCCAGAAAGCAATGGCAAACAACTGGAAATACACTTGCCAAAACCCCGCACAAACGTAATAAAGTAGATTTGAAAAAATCGAGGAAGGGATTTTTGATACAGGTTCAGTCTTTCAAACTTATACCTTGTCATTGTGATTAAAAAAAGAAACATAAAAACAAAACAAAAAAACACACACACACAAAACTATGGACACTACAGAGAAGTAAAATAAATAAATAAATAAAAATAACTGAAGGAAAGAAAACAAAGCAGACCTGTTCATTTGTAGACGGGGGGCATATATGTGCATTTTCAAACCACGTAATTTAAGACCGTAATATTTGGCTGCGGAACTTGGATTTATTGTGACAAAGATTAGGTATGTCACTAACATCAGCCGGTGAACGTATTAATGGCTGTGAACGAAACCTTTTGTTAACAATCAAAATGTGTGATACATGTGTGAGAGCAAAAATTGTTCGTGGACACCTTATTGTTTGTGAGCCTTAAGTGTTTACCCACGATAACTTATCTATGTGGCATTTAAAGTGACTGGTTTATCAGCCTTTGTACTCGAAGACAAGTTCACACTGAGCATAGATCATGATAAAGAATATTCATTAACAATATGACAGAACTTTAAAAATTACTGTAAGTGTCTATTTTGTTCGCTTGGTTGTCCATTTTGTGTTTGCTTGCAGGCTGTCTTGCTCTTGTAATGACTGGGAGCCATGGACTCAAGACCTAACTCTCAGTGAATTTGATCCCAGCAGGCAACACAGAAACAGGCGTTCCACCACCCATTGTAACGCTCCCAATTGTATAGGTCAACATGCATGCAGACCTGTTGGTACCTTCATCCCTTTCGTTTATATACATCAATATACACGTTCAGAATCACGCAGGTCATGTCAGTGCCTGGTGTCTTATGGGAACATTCAAACACTCAGCATGCCTGTCCTCTGTAGATGGAATATGTAGACTGTGCAGCAACATACTGACTGCACAATGTGGACACAACAATGTGCACACATGCATCCGAGAAATCTTAAATAAATTTCATCATCATCATCAGGTGCCCTGCCGCATGGCGTTGGCGATCATGGACTTCCATCTGTCTCTATCTCTCGTTGCCCCTAGCATCTCCCCCACCCTCCTCGTCCCCAGCCACTCTGCTAGTCCGTCCAGCATTTTCTCCCTGGGTCTACCCAATGCTCTTTCCCTCCAGCTTTTCCATTGTGACCAGGTGCTCCAAATCCCCCTTCCTCATAAAATGGCCTATAAATGTTGCCTGTCTTTTCCTAATCTTCCTTATGAGTGATCTACTTGTGTCTGCCTCCATCAAGACTGTCTCATTTGTTTTCTTTGCTGTCCATGGAACAATGGTGATGTTAATTTAGCGTTTATTAGATCCTGTCCTCCCCCCCCCCCTCCAAACTCCATTTCAAGACTTTGCACGTGAATAGGGTTTTGTGCAGGCTTAAGGGGTCTGTTAGATAACAGATGGCTGATTGGAGGAAACGCATATGGAATTGTCCGAGTGCAATGAATTCCTCTAGCACTAACTGTGAACGTCGTCAGGTTGTCTTTGCCAAGGGAGATAACGGGACTTTTTTTTGGTGAGGACTGATCGAGCTCTACCACCAATTGTTAATGTTTGTAACATGGTATGTTAAGTACAAGTGTCGTTTGGGGTGGTAGTACCAAATCTTTCCCTTCTTTATTACTTTGATTTATTGATTGGTTTATTTATTTGTTTGTTTATTTATTTGTATAATTAGCTGAGCATTTGGGCATGACTACGGTGGTGGGGGGGATGGAGGGGGTTCTGTCATATGAGACGAGTTTATGCAGAATAGCTAGTTGTGTTGTGATTCAGATCTTTAATTATTTATTTACTGTGTAAATATGTTCCTTTTTTGAAAGTAAGATACACACATACCCATGTCATTTACATGTAACCAATATTATTCCAGTGGTAGGCTGATAAAATACCAGTATAAAATATAGACTAAGTAAAACAAAGTCTAGGTAGGGCCTCAGGACCTGGCCAGCTCATGGGTTTATGTGCAGGCTTAAGGCATGTGCCACGGTCACCATACACGTGGCACCTGTGACATTAGTGCATATGGAATTCGTTCCAAGCGCGGAGACGTCATCTTGAGAAACTGAAACTGAAACTGAAATTGTATAATTATCATTTTTGACAAATAATAGTATTTTCCTTCATTAGCTACAAATGATAACATGTGTGTTGAGTATATGTTTCGTTAGCCAGAACTTCAGCTTTATCAATGGGAGAAATAAATATGACAGAAACTGTAAAGGTTGATTTTAAAGAAAATTAATGGATAATATGGATAAAATTAACAACCATCTGTAAGTTATAGGAACCAGAAACACACAAAAATAGAATCAGTTCGTGCATGTCGTGCAACAAGACAAGACAGGCGCCTTGGTCATGCGTATACAAAAGACAACAAAGAATGTCTGAATGAAATAAACGTTCTGATTTTATGTTTCTGTACTTATGATTCCTATTTGTTAGAAGGCTGACATTCATTTTGATTTAGATTTTTTCCTTTGTAGATTTCCTTCTACACGGATTCCTATAATGAGCTGTGCTGAGCGAGAATGAAAAAGCGAGGAAGTAAAAAAAAAAAAAAAATGTATATATATGAAATAAACAAAATAAAGAGAAAGTGGGGAAGGAGCAGGAGAGAGTACACTTGACAAAGCGAAGAGGAGGGCGAGACTGAAGGTGCCAAGAAAAACAACTCTCAAGTTATAAGAAAGACAACTCCGGCAGCAAATTTTAGACGTCTGCTTGTGTCGCTTTGAAAAGCGAAGTGCTGCAACCGAAAATGACGACTCTAGAGCACAAGAAGTACGGTACAATGGGCAGTGAGTTCATTGTCCATCACTGTGCACTGAGGCCTAAACGTCTTCTGGCCAGCTTAGCGGTCACGTTTGTAATAGCGGCCATCTTCCAGCTTTACAAAATGGTAAAGTCATACACTTGCACTGACTAGACTAGATCTAGTCAGTAGTTGCAGCACTGCCAGACCCAGCAGGTGCAAACCTCCGCAAAACTGTCTTTAGTTACAAAAATTCTGTTTTTTCATTATGGAATGTAATCTGATAGTGGTAAATCTTTTCCTAGATAGGTGGCTTTCTCCCAGTGTAATATTTTATTTCATAACATGCACGTAGGCCAGGGCCTGTTTATCTATTAGTATATAATTTATAATCGGATTCAATTGTCACTTTGACTTTGTGCCATTTTTGTTGACGTTCGGGAGGGATTGGTATAAAACAAATTTTAAGGATGTGAAGGGGAGCGAGATGACTCTCAGGATCTTCCATTTCCAGGCACAGGAGGAACAAATAAGTTTGGATTTTTCTATTTACATTTCGAAGAATACAATATCCAGAAAGTACACTCCAAATAAAAAGAAAATTGTGTTGTTTTCAATGCCAGTGGGACTTTATATGCCCAGCTGTGAATGAGTATCTGACTTTTCATACGTTAGAGAAGATAAAGCAGTGGGGTCAAGGAGATCGGAACTGCCTTCATAATTTTGACCTGAAGGAAAGCAGAAGTGTCACAGTCAAGTCTCGTCCACTTTATGGATACATCATTGAGATTGTTGCACAAATTTCTGGACCAGCACTGCAAGATTCTGTAGGCCTATGATAATAAAAATGATAATAATAATGAACATTTATGGTGCCTAATCCTGAAAAAGCCACAGGTGATTACAATTATGAGATTACATATAATCAACAGAAAACTGAAATGAACAAGCAAACAGCACCAACATAATACATTTACCAATTCATGTGATAAAGACGTGTGAATAACACACAGACACAGACAGGTACACTAACACACACACACACACTCTCACACACACACTCTCTCTCTCACACACACACACACACAGAAAAACACACATCCCGCAATGCAACACCACCACAACACAACACAACAAAACACACACACACACACACACACTTGGAGCACTGCAGTGGGAGAGGGGTGATAAAAGGAATGTTTGTTAAGATGTGAAAAGTGTTATTTCTGTGATTTGAATGATGACAGAGAAGTAGAACTGTAGAGTGAGAGAGGACGTATGTTCCATGCTGATGGGCCTGGATGGAGAATGAATGTTGGTCAGCAGTCTTGGTGTGAAAGTGAGGGTTGTGGAGGAGGTGAGTGTCATGACTGAAGGATGTGGAGGAGGTGAGTGTCATGACTGAGTGTAAAGGTGAAGAAGATCAGCAAGGTCAGAAAGAGCCGAACCATTCAGGGATAAATCCCTAAAAAAATGCCATGTCTAATGCTAGGATAACCTATAATAGTAAGAATAGTGTACAGCCCTGTCATGCTGTTTGTCTTAGACTGATGGTCACAGTAGTCGTGTGAGTAAATAGACTTCCAGCCACAAGGTCCTGTGTTGAATCCACCAAGACATGTCAGCTTGTAGGTAAAGGGTGGACATTTTCTGATTCCCAGGTCAGCAAATGTGCTAACTAGTCAGTGTTTAAACCCCATCATGTGTATATGCATGCAGACTATCAAATATGTACACTACAGATCATGTAAGTCATGGAAACATGAAAACATGAAGGCACTCAGCATGCCTGCCAACTGTCAAGATGGTATTTTCACAGAAACAACATGACACAGATTATGCATGTAATCAAAGAACATAATTCTTGAGAATTCATCTCCCATGTTGTATAGAACTTCTCAAATCTAACACAGTTTGCACTACCCATTCAGCTAGCATAGAAGCAGATACAAAGTACAAAAACAGTAAGCTCAGAACATTCCTCATAAAAGGAGAGCCCAAGCCTACCTTTATATTCTGCAACTACCCTACACACAACTATGAGAGAGGAGAGAAAGACATACAATATATTGGTCTTATGTTCGAGATTGACATAGTCTTTTATTCTTGAACTGACCAAAGACACACGCATAGACAAGACGAACATATATAGGGTTGCTTCCAAGGCATATAGGTAATACCAAAGAAATAAGAGGGAAGCAGGGAGAATTTTTATAATATAATCAAAGGACATGACTCTTGAGAATTATCTCCCATGTTGTATAGAACTTCTCAAATCAAACACAGTTTGCGCTAGATTATGCAACAACAATATATCAGAGTTTGAGGTCTCCATGCTGCACTGTATGTGTGATCATGTGTAGGTCTCCATGCTGCACTGTATGTGTGATCATGTGCAGGTCTCCATGCTGCACTGTATGTGTGATCATGTGTAGGTCTCCATGCTGCACTGTATGTGTGATCATGTGTAGGTCTCCATGCTGCACTGTATGTGTGATCATGTGCAGGTCTCCATGCTGCACTGTATGTGTGATCATGTGTAGGTCTCCATGCTGCACTGTATGTGTGATCATGTGTAGGTCTCCATGCTGCACTGTATGTGTGATCATGTGCAGGTCTCCATGCTGCACTGTATGTGTGACCATGTGTAGGTCTGCATGCTGCACTGTATGTGTGATCATGTGTAGGTCTCCATGCTGCACTGTATGTGTGATCATGTGTAGGTCTCCATGCTGCACTGTATGTGTGATCATGTGTAGGTCTCCATGCTGCACTGTATGTGTGATCATGTGTAGGTCTCCATGCTGCACTGTATGTGTGACCATGTGCAGGTCAAGTTGGATTTGGAGAATGGTGCTGTAGAAAAGCAATTTATGTTTATGATAATGATTTAGAAATAAGTCCATAGAATCATGGTCATCATTCTTATTATCACAAAATCATCAGTTGTTATAGCACCATCAGCATTGTCCCAGGTTCTTTGACCCTTCATGTTCTGATTTATGGTGAACTCAGTTTTGGTTTGTTCTACTGCTGTCATGCTTGAAGTGAATTCAAGTTTTTGGTTGTGTTCTACTTTGGGCTGTCAGTGGTTCATGAGAACGTGTCAGTGAGTCATGAGATGTTGAGGACTGTGCTGGTGGTCTTTGGTGTCAGTGATTCATGAGAATTGTTGGAGGACTGTGCTAGTGGTCTTTGGTGTCAGTGGTTCATGAGAACTGTTGGAGGACTGTGCTAGTGGTCTTTGGTGTCAGTGGTTCATGAGAACTGTTGGAGGACTGTGCTAGTGGTCTTTGGTGTCAGTGGTTCATGAGAACTGTTGGAGGACTGTGCTAGTGGTCTTTGGTGTCAGTGATTCATGAGAACTGTTGGAGGACTGTGCTAGTGGTCTCCTTACCATAATAATAATAATAATAATTACAATATTTATATAGCGCAAAATCTTGATAAAATCAAATCTAAGCGCTGAAACACACGCACGCACGCACACACATGCATGCACGCACGCCCGCACACACGCACCCATGCCACACACACACACACACACACACACACACACACACACACACACACACACACACACACACACACACACACACACACACACACACACACACACACACACGGCTATAAATGGGGAGAAAGAATAAAAACAATGGAAAATTATAGAGAGCATATTATATACAATTATATATTGCAGTGTGATTCCCCTCCGAGTGGAGACAGGCTGCAGAGGGGATTGAGTGAGGTCAGGATTTTATGCAGAGGAGAAAAGGTGAGTTTTGAGAGCGGACTTGAAGGAGACAAAAGTAGGTTGCTGATGGACTGAGAGAGGAAGTTTGTTCCAGGAGAGCGGACCAGAAACAGAGAAGGCTCGTGGACCATAGGTATTGAGCTTAGTGCGTGGAAAGCGAAAAGTCAGAGGATCGGAGGCAGAGCGGAGGGTACATGAGGGAACATAGATCTCAAGTAGGCTTGACAGGTAATCGGGGGCTGCGGGGGATCTCTCACTTGGTCTGGCTCTGTAACTGTGCAAAGACTGTTGTTAGTAGGAGGCCTAGTAGGTTGTGTCCTTACTGAATTAGATCAGAACAGGCACTGTCGTACTCCACCGAAGTGACCTAGTAGAAGGACAGGATGTTGTTTGGCAGCATAGTGGCTTGACATCTCTGGTTCCCAGGAGCTTCTTGGCACTAGGACCTACACTTGGTGAACCTGGGGCTGGTGATGTTTGGTGAAGCTGGAATGCGCAGAGTGAGGTCATCACATCAACAGTAGAACACAAGTGAAACAGAAAAACAAAAAAATACAAATGAAAAGTGACAACGTATTGAAGTCTTAGACTACTTCAGTTATTCGTCCTGATTCACTGCTGTAGAATATAGAACCAGCGATTAATGATGTGACTACAGTTTTGAGATGTGACATGTTATTTGAATTTTGATTCGTTTGTCTAAACTTTCCTTCTGTATGGTGAGCCTTCAGGTCTGAGGAGGACACTACAAAAGGCTGAGAACTAATAGCAAAATAATTGGTGCCCTTTCTGGCAAGTTGCGTCTACTTTATATTGATAGTATTGCTCTTTATATGTTTATTAAACAAAAATAATATTGTTCTTTATAAGTTTGTAACAATAATAGTATTGTTTCTTTATAGATTTGTAACAATAGTAGTATTGTTTTTTTTTTGTATAAGTTTGTAACAATGATAATGATTTATAAATATTGATTGTAACAATGATAATGATTTATAAATATTGATTATAATAGTAATATCAGAAATAATGATGATAATGAAGAGGTAAACAAATGCGGTTAGAGTTATAACTTGTAATAATTACAAATAACAAAATTTCAAAAAGTGTAATGAAGGGAGACAATTTCATCAGTTTATGCTATTTTTTTTTCTGAACATGATCTGAATCAGATCACTCCTGTTGGTGCAGTATTTACGTACTGTTATTTACTGATTCTTATAAAGTTTTAAAAAGAAAAAAAAAAATTATCAGAATCTGTTGTTTGATAGTATCCAAGAAATTCACAGGGAGACATGTTTACGTTTTGAGCAATAGTCTCACCTTTTTGTTCATTTGTTCTTTGATTTAACGTCTTTTCACTATAAGTGATATTAGACGGGAGAGGGGGGGAGAGGGTAAGAAAGAAAAAAAAAAAAAAATGGAGAACGATAGTTGGACAGGTTGGATTGGGACAGAGGTGAGACAGAGTATAAAATCATAAATAACTTAACTAACATTAGTAACAATAAACTTCAACAATGTGAAGGGAAATTTTAACACTAAAACACAAACTACATAAGGTTAAAGTAATGCATTAACAGGACTGTGAACTAATGATTCTGAAATTTTAACTAACAAAGATTGATCTGATGTTACCTTTTTGAAATGAGTTTCAGAATAGTTTTCTTGTGTAAACTTGTTTTCTTGTCTCACCTATTGGCGTCACTGGGTTCGGTTTTGGTCGCTGCACATCTAGATGCCACCATCTCCCTCCAGGCCGCTCTGTCTTGACTTTCGTGGACAATTTCCCGAACACCTAGGCCACTGATGTGGGCCATGCCCTCGATGCATGAGACTGGAGGTCTGCCTCTCTTCCTTTTTGCCACCGTCCTTCCTTGGAAGATGGCTGCCATGAGGTCCGTGTTCTTACCACGTGACACAAGGCCTATGTATTTTAGTCTTCCCCACTGAGCAATAGTGAGCATGATAATAACAGTAAACACAAAATGTAATCCATTATAAATCATCAAGAGGAAAGGGGCAGAGTGTCAGTAAGGATGATGTTTTGACTGAGCAAAGTTTTCTCAGAGTGTGTAGGCATATCATATAGACCACATTCATTCTGTAGGTGTTATGTTGCTGCAGTCTGCGCACTTTGTCTTCAGGAGGTGTGCATGCTGGGTAGTGTCACATTTACATAAGCCACTGAACACTCACATATGTCACATGGATTTGAATGTGCATACCTGATGTTTTGCATGTGTCTACATTCAGAGTGCTCATACCGCGAGCAGATCAGCACATGTTGACCTGATGCAATTTTCCAGTTTTTACATGAGATCAATAGATTTCACCTGATATGATTTTATGTCTGAGTACGTTTTTCATTATTTACATTTTAATTTTTTAGGTTAACGGTGAGCATAGGTTTTAACTGTTGTCCGTTATCTTAACCTGGTTGTCGTTTTTTACATAGTGTTAGCCCTGACGTGGTTTTAGTAGTTGGCTGGGCTATGAGCAGTATGAACTTGGACAGGTCTTGGAAGGAGACTGGGAAACTGCCCGCCTTGTGCCATACAGGATTGAAGTCAAACATCCTGATTTGAAGTCTGATGTGCCTAACTAACATGGCTCTAGAGACCTTAGCTCTATTTTGGGTAATGGCAGTGTATGTTGCAGGATGTAGCAATGTTACGGGACATGTCTGTCTGTGTTACAGGATGTAGCAGTGTCATGGGTCATATGTGTGTGTGTGTTACAGGATGTAGCAGTGTTATGGGCCATGTGTTGTTACAGGATGTAGCAGTGTTATGGGTCATGTGTGTGTTACAGGATGTAGTAGTGTTATGGGTCATGTGTGTGTTACAGGATGTAGTAGTGTTATGGGTCATGTGTGTGTTACAGGATGTAGTAGTGTTATGGGTCATGTGTGTGTTACAGGATGTAGCAGTGTTATGGGTCATGTGTGTGTTTACAGGATGTAGTAGTGTTATGGGTCATGTGTGTGTTACAGGATGTAGCAGTGTTATGGGCCATGTGTGTGTTACAGGATGTAGCAGTGTTATGGGCCATGTGTGTGTGTTACAGGATGTAGCAGTGTTATGGGCCATGTGTGTGTGTTACAGGATGTAGCAGTGTTATGGGCCATGTGTGTGTGTTAAGGTTGTAGCAGTGTTATGGGCCATGTGTGTGTGTGTTACAGGATGTAGCAGTGTTATGGGCCATGTGTGTGTGTTACAGGATGTAGCAGTGTTATGGGCCATGTGTGTGTGTTACAGGATGTAGCAGTTTATGGGCCATGTGTGTGTGTGTTACAGGATGTAGCAGTGTTATGGGCCATGTGTGTGTGTGTTACAGGATGTAGCAGTGTTATGGGCCATGTGTGTTACTACATGGGATGTATGTCAGAGCAGTGTTATGGGCCATGTGTGTATGTTACAGGATGTAGCAGTGTTATGGGCCATGTGTGTATGTTACAGGATGTAGCAGTGTTATGGGCCATGTGTGTATGTTACAGGATGTAGCAGTGTTATGGGCCATGTGTGTATGTTACAGGATGTAGCAGTGTTATGGGCCATGTGTGTATGTTACAGGATGTAGCAGTGTTATGGGCCATGTATGTTACAGGATGTAGCAGTGTTATGGGCCATGTGTGTATGTTACAGGATGTAGCAGTGTTATGGGCCATGTATGTTACAGGAAATGTAGCAGTGTTATGGGCCATGTGTGTATGTTACAGGATGTAGCAGTGTTATGGGCCATGTGTGTATGTTACAGGATGTAGCAGTGTTATGGGCCATGTGTGTATGTTACAGGATGTAGCAGTGTTATGGGCCATGTGTGTATGTTACAGGATGTAGCAGTGTTATAATAATAATAATAATAATAAATGGTTATTTATGAGCGCTTTCCACTTGCACAAAGCGCTTTACAACAACAATAAAAGTAAAACAAACACACGAACTCACGGACACACACCAACACACACACAAACACGCACAGACACACACACACAAACCACACACGCACGCACGCACGCACACAAACACACACGCGCACGCATTTACACCCAAAAACACGCACATCAAAAATACAGAGCGGCAGGAAGAGGGTCTACAAGAAATGTTGCTGGAAGAGAAAAGTCTTCAGACTAGTTTTAAAGGAGGGAAATGAAGGGCTGTGACGGAGATTGTGAGGCAAGGAGTTCCACATCTGCACAGCAGATGATGAAAAAGCTCGACCACCATGCCTCTCTCGTTTATATTTTGGAACGCGGAATGTTCTATCATCGGTAGCAGAGCGAAGAGATCTGGGTGGTACATAGATCGTAAAGATGTCAGAAAGGTATTTAGGCGCAGTGCCAATTATGACTTGGTAGCAGAGACAAGAAGCTTTGTATTTGATTCTTTGTTCAATAGGTAACCAGTGTAACTCTCGTAGAAGGGGTGTACAATGTGCCGATCTTTTTGCTTTGCACACTATTTTGGCTGCTGAGTTCTGTACTTGTTGTAGTGGTCTGATCAGGGTATGTGGAGAACCGACAAGAAGAGAATTGCAATAGTCTAGTCTAGATAGTACACAAGAACTGACAAGTGTTTTTGTTGCATCAACTGTGAGGTAGCGACGTATAGAGCTGATGCGTCTGAGTTCATGGTAGGCTACTTGACAGGTTTTACTGATATGATGTTTCATGGACATCTCTTTATCAAGGAAAAAGCCAAGGTCACGTACATTGTCTGAAAATGAGACGGGCATATTTCCTAGGTCAAAAGTAGGAGGTAGGGAAGTGGCATCAACTGATGGAGGAAGGAGTCTAAGAGCTTCAGTCTTGTCATCATTTAGTTTCAGTTTGTTTTCGGTCATCCAATTTTTAACTTCTGTGACACTATCTTGGAGAGATTGAATAAGATTATCGTAGTTTGAAAGCGTGTCAGAATGTTCCAGTTGAGTATCATCAGCATACATTTCATGACGAATGGAATGAGTATCAATGAGATGAGTGAGTGGAGTGGTGTAGAGTATGAAAAGAACAGGGCCCAGAACAGAGCCCTGAGGAACGCCGAAAGTGAGAGTAGATTCAGAGGATCTATTTCCGTCTACTAGAACAATTTGCTTTCTGTCAGAGAGATATGATCGAAACCAGTTGTGCACGATATTTGTAATTCCAAATGTTGTATTCAGGCGTGAGAGAAGGATGTCATGATCTATTGTGTCAAAGGCAGCAGAAAGGTCCAAAAGTAGAAGAACAGATATTTTGTCTTGGTCAATAGCATTCAAAAGATCATTTACAATGCGTAAAAGAACAGTTTCTGTAGAATGGCCAGGCCTGTAAGCAGACTGGTGATCGCTGAGAAGTGAATGAGAGGTCAAATGGGAGAAAAGCTGGCGAAGCACAAGTCGTTCAAGAAGTTTAGAGAGGTATGGAAGGTTGGAGATGGGTCTGTAATTTTTCAACTCGTTGGGGTCCAGATTTGATTTTTTCAGAAGGGGTTTTAACACGGCTGTTTTAAATTCAGTTGGAAAGACGCCGGAAATGAGTGATTCGTTCATGATATGAGTAATGCTAGGCAGAAGAAGGTCTATATGCTGAATTAGAAATTTGGTGGGCATTGGATCTAGTTCACAAGTCTTTGGAGTTGTCTGCATGATCGTTTTTCTCACTAGATCTTCACTAACGGGAACAAAAGCAGACAAAGGGGTGCTAGAGAAGGGCGGGCTGATGTTATGAGACTGTAATGTTGACGGGAAGTTGTTTCGAATGGTTGCAATCTTGTTGCTGAAAAATTCGGCAAACATATTCGGAAGGAGCTTTATATCTGAGACAGAAGGTAGTGAAACGGACTTATTTTTACCAAGAAGGTGTGACATATTTTGGAAGAGCTGCTTGCATGTGCGAGAACCTGACACTAGCGACGAATAGAAGGTCGTTTTTGCAGTGTGCACTATGTCCGTGACATTGCGCTTCGCAGCATCGTAGATTTGTTTGTGAACAGTGAGCTTTGTTTTTTTCCACTCACGCTCTGCACGTCTGCGTGCGGTTTTAGCTTGTGTGTATGTTACAGAATGTAGCAGTGTTATGGGCCATGTGTGTATGTTACAGGATGTAGCAGTGTTATGGGCCATGTGTGTATGTTACAGGATGTAGCAGTGTTATGGGCCATGTGTGTATGTTACAGAATGTTGCAGTGTTATGGGCCATGTGTGTATGTTACAGGATGTAGCAGTGTTATGGGCCATGTATGTTACAGAATGTAGCAGTGTTATGGGCCATGTATGTTACAGGATGTAGCAGTGTTATGGGCCATGTGTGTATATTACAGGATATAGCAGTGTTATGGGCCATGTGTGTATGTTACAGGATGTAGCAGTGTTATGGGCCATGTGTGTATGTTACAGGATGTAGCAGTGTTATGGGCCATGTGTGTATGTTACAGAATGTAGCAGTGTTATGGGCCATGTGTGTATGTTACAGGATGTAGCAGTGTTATGGGCCATGTGTGTATGTTACAGGATGTAGCAGTGTTATGGGCCATGTGTGTATGTTACAGGATGTAGCAGTGTTATGGGCCATGTGTGCGTGTCTGGCACTGTTTCTGACGTACCGTCTGCTCTACAAAGTCAGCAAAGGTGACGTTGTCATTTTAATGTTGGCGTTGCTAAATTATCTTTTTGTTCCTTCCATGTGTGATGTAAGGAAGTCATTTTTAATGTCAGCACGACTTGTACTCTTTTTGTTCACCCTATGTCTGGTGTTGTAAAGATGTCATTTTTATGGCTGTGTTACTGGTATACATTGTGTTTATCCTGTGTGTGGCATTTTTAAAGAAGTCATTTTTAATGTTAACACTATTGGTAATCTTTGTGTTTACCCAACATGTGATATAGTCATTTTTAATGTTAGCACTATGGGTACTCTATGTTTACCCAATGTGTGATATACAGAAGTCATTTTTAATGTGAACACTACTGATACTCTTTGTGTTTACCCAATGTGTAATGTATAGAAGTCATTTTTAATGTTAGCACTATTAGTTTATTCTTTGTGTTTACCCAGTGTGTAATGTAAAGAAGTCATTTTTAATGTTAGCACTATTAGTTTATTCTTTGTGTTTACCCAGTGTGTAATGTAAAGAAGTCATTTTTAATGTTAGCACGACTGGCAGTCTTTGTGTTCACTTGTTTGCCTGGTGTAATATTGGTAACTGTGAACAGGGAAGGCAAATGTGTTGTCTTGTAAGTGTGAGATGAATTCTATAATATGTAAGTGGTCATGCCATATTATTAGCATTTTATCTTGAAGAGTGTACAGGGCCACAATTTTGGAAACCAATAGAATATGATGCACATACTGAGAGTAGTTCTTTAAGTACATATGTACCATTATATATATATATATGTGTGTGTGTATGTATGTATATATGTATTGTATAAAAGAGAGAGAGAAAGAGAGAGAGAGGTGTATGTGTATAAACATAATCGTACACACATATAACCCCATATAATTACACAAAGAAAATAAAATTTAAGTGATCAAGTTAATGGAAAAATATAATTGTGAGATATTGTTGATATAAACAGATTGTGCCTAGCACAATGAATCCAGTCTGACCTTGGAAAAGAAATGAAAAAAACCATCTATGTAACAGCCACAGTCAGACAGGTGGGCCTCTTTTAAAGCTGGTATTGAAACACATCAAAAGCATAAAGACATGCATAGCCAAAATAGAATGATGGTATGGCCAGCATCAGTGTAAAGCATGAATGGACATGTACGCATACAAGCAAATACTGAATGAAGATTGTATGCTTAAATTACAAAGCTGGTTTTCTGAGCCTTGAATGCACCAGTAAATCATGGAGGCTTGTGTCTCTTTTGTAGACAGTTAAAGAGACACAAACTTCCATGATTCACTGGTCAAAGATGTCAGCTGTGGCTGGAGAAGACCTTAAAATGCCCCAGTTGGACAAGATGATCTTTTTTACACAGCGCATTGAAGGGTAGTACAGCAGAATGTAGAGCATGTGTTGAGAGACAGTTGATGTTTTTTACAGGCTTGGTGAATGCTGCTGATTGGATAATGTTTCTGTTGGAAGAGTTTGGTCATTTCCATGGGTGCAACTTTTTCCGTTTGACGACGGAATCCGTTTTTTCAAAAGGGTCAGAAACGGAAAATCCGTTTTTTGAAAAAGCTTCAGCGTCCCCCATACAGGGCGCTGCCAGCCCTTGGACCCCTTTCAGTTTTTTGACTTTTTCTAAATTGCACCCTTGCATTTCATACATGTGTTTTATCATGAAAATATAAGAGCAGAGGCATCGCAGTAGCACGAGTTGAGAGTAAGGGATGCTGTTTTTGGTGTAGGAAGTGTGGGATGATCGATAGTCCAGAGAAGAATGTGAGTGTTGGGTTGTAGTGGACTGAAGTAACCAGTTTTTCAGGTTGAAGTGACACTTCAGTTTTTAGAAAGTACAAATAAATTAGATGTGTGTGAAATTTCACACACGAACTTGATGGAATTTCAAGAGGTGGTCGTGATTAAGGGATGTCACACCAATGCCACATCATTATATCTTTTGTACGTTTCAAGTGTTGGTTTCTTGCATTGTTGTTTGATTTGTCGTTCCAAGAGTCCCATGAACAGACAGGCTTAGCTGGGGGCTATTTTTCATTGGCACTCCATTGATTTGTGAAAATACATCCTCACCAAAGGAAAAATTGTTCATTGTCAGGACCATTTCTGCCAGTTCAGAGGGTGGGTGTAAAATCTGCCTGATCAGGTTGCTTGTCAAGAAAATACTAGAGATATTTAATCCTTCAGAGTGAGGTATACTTGTGAATAGAGAGGTGACATCCATAGTGAACTTGTGTGTGGAGGACATGGTTTTGTGTGTTCACGCATTGTTCATGTGTTTGTATTGTGTGTGGAGGACATGGTTTTGTATGTTCACACATTGTTCATGTGTTTGTATTGTGTGTGGAGGACATGGTTTTGTATGTTCACACATGTTCATGTGTTTGTATTGTGTGTGGAGGACATGGTTTTGTGTGTTCACACTTTGTTCATGTGTTTGTATTGTGTTGGAGGACATGGTTTTGTATGTTCACACATTGTCATGTGTTTGTACTGTGTGTTTGGAGGACATGGTTTTGTATGTTCACACATTGTTCATGTGTTTGTACTGTGTGTGTGGAGGACATGGTTTTGTATGTTCACACATTGTTCATGTGTTTGTACTGTGTGTTTGGAGGACATGGTTTTGTATGTTCACACATTGTTCATGTGTTTGTACTGTGTGTGTGGACATGTTTGTATGTTCACACATTGTTCTTGTTTGTACTGTGTTGGAGGACATGGTTTGTATTCACACTTTGTTCATGTGTTTGTACTATGATTTCAGAATCGCTGTTGGTGATGCCAGGTGTGGGGGTACAGGTAAAGACACAGTATTACCTGGGTGGTCTGGACACTCGCTTCTTTGACAAGACCTGTGTTCGTGGCATCATTATTAATGAAGCTGTTACTATGGTGAGCAGTGGTCACAAAATATTCTGTTTGTCTCTGATGATTTGTTGACTTCGTCAAAGTGTGATTGTACATATGTATTATGTGAGATATGTATGCGTGCATGCATGCATGTTGTATGTATGTATTAGTATCCTGTATGTATGTATGTATGCTATTTGTATGTATATGTATGTGTATGTATATGTACGTGTGTATTGTATGTATGTATGTATGTACGTGTGTATGTATGTATGTGTGTATAGTGTTGCTAATTTATTGACTTTGGGAGCATGGTTGATAATATATAATGTTTTACAGCCCTGATACAGCCATTGACATCATGAACATTGTTGATTATCTGTAGTGTTTTACAGTCCTGATACATCATGAACATTGTTGATTATATGTAGTGTTTTACAGCCCTGATACATCATGAACATTGTTGATTATATGTAGTGTTTTACAGCCCTGATACACCATGAACATTGTTGATTATATGTAGTGTTTTACAGCCTGATACACCATGAACATTGTTGATTATATGTAGTATTTTACAGCCCTGATACACCATGAACATTGTTGATTATATGTAGTGTTTTACAGCCTGATACATCATGAACATTGTTGATTATATGTAGTGTTTTACAGCCCTGATACATCATGAACATTGTTGATTATATGTAGTGTTTTACAGCCCTGATACATCATGAACATTGTTGATTATATGTAGTGTTTTACAGCCCTGATACATCATGAACATTGTTGATTATATGTAGTGTTTTACAGCCCTGATACACATGAACATTGTTGATTATATGTAGTTTTTACAGCCCTGATACACCATGAACATTGTTGATTATATGTAGTGTTTTACAGCCTGATACATCATGAACATTGTTGATTATATGTAGTGTTTTACAGCCCTGATACATCATGAACATTGTTGATTATATGTAGTATTTTACAGCCTGATACACCATGAACATTGTTGATTTATGTAGTGTTTTACAGCCCTGATACATCATGAACATTGTTGATTATATGTAGTGTTTTACAGCCCTGATACATCATGAACATTGTTGATTATATGTAGTATTTTACAGCCTGATACACCATGAACATTGTTGATTATATGTAGTGTTTTACAGCCCTGATACATCATGAACATTGTTGATTATATGTAGTATTTTACAGCCTGATACACCATGAACATTGTTGATTATATGTAGTGTTTTACAGCCCTGATACATCATGAACATTGTTGATTTATGTAGTGTTTTACAGTCCTGATACACCATGAACATTGTTGATTATATGTGTGTTTTACAGCCCTGATACACCATGAACATTGTTGATTATATGTAGTGTTTTACAGTCCTGATACATCATGAACATTGTTGATTATATGTAGTTTTTACAGCCCTGATACATCATGAACATTGTTGATTATATGTAGTGTTTTACAGCCTGATACATCATGAACATTGTTGATATGTATGTAGTGTTTTACAGCCCTGATACATCATGAACATTGTTGATTATATGTAGTGTTTTACAGCCCTGATACACATGAACATTGTTGATTATATGTAGTTTTTAGCCTGATACACCATGAACATTGTTGATATATGTATGTTTTACAGCCTGATACACATGAACATTGTTGATTATATGTAGTGTTTTACAGCCTGATACACCATGAACATTGTTGATTATATGTAGTGTTTTACAGCCTGATACACCATGAACATTGTTGATTATATGTAGTATTTTACAGCCTGATACACCATGAACATTGTTGATTATATTAGTGTTTTACAGCCCTGATACATCTGAACATTGTTGATTTTATGTAGTGTTTTACAGCCTGATACACCATGAACATTGTTGATTATATGTAGTTTTTACAGCCTGATACATCATGAACATTGTTGATTGTATGTAGTGTTTTATAGCCTGATACATCATGAACATGTTGTTGTATGTAGTGTTTTATAGCCTGATACCATGAACATTGTTGATTTATGTAGTGTTTTAAGCCTGATACACCATGACATTGTTGATTGTTGTATGTTTTATAGCTGATACACCATGAACATTGTTGATTGTATGATGTTTTAAGCCTGATACATCATGAACATTGTTGATTTATGTAGTGTTTTACAGCCTGATACACCATGAACATTGTTGATTATATGTGTATTTTACAGCCTGATACACCTGAACATTGTGATTTATGTAGTGTTTTACAGCCTGATACACCATGAACATTGTTGATTATATGTAGTGTTTTACAGCCTGATACACCATGAAATTGTATTATGTAGTGTTTTACAGCCCTGATACACCATGACATGTTGATTATATGTAGTGTTTTACAGCCTGATACATCATGAACATTGTTGATTTATGTAGTGTTTTACAGCCCTGATACACCTGAACATTGTTGATTGTATGTAGTGTTTTACAGCCTGATACACCATGAACATTGTTGATTATATGTAGTGTTTTACAGCCCTGATACATCATGAACATTGTTGATTATATGTAGTGTTTTAAGCCTGATACATCATGAACATTGTTGATTATATGTAGTATTTTACAGCCTGATACACCATGACATTGTTGATTATATGTAGTGTTTTACAGCCCTGATACACATGAACATTGTTGATTATATGTAGTGTTTTACAGCCTGATACATCATGAACATTGTTGATTATATGTAGTTGTTTTACAGCCTGATACACCATGAACATTGTTGATTATATGTAGTGTTTTACAGCCTGATACATCATGAACATTGTTGATTATATTAGTTTTTACAGCCTGATACATATGAACATTGTTGATTATATGTAGTGTTTTACAGCCCTGATACACCATGAACATTGTTGATTGTATGTAGTGTTTTACAGCCTGATACACCATGAACATTGTTGATTATATGTAGTGTTTTACAGCCTGATACATCATGAACATTGTTGATTATATGTAGTGTTTTACAGCCCTGATACACCATGAACATTGTTGATTTATGTAGTGTTTTACAGCCCTGATACACATGAACATTGTTGATTATATGTAGTGTTTTACAGCCCTGATACATCATGAACATTGTTGATTATATGTAGTGTTTTACAGCCTGATACACATGAACATTGTTGATTATAGTATGTATTTTACAGCCTGATACACCATGAACATTGTTGATTTATGTATGTTTTACAGCCCTGATACACCATGAACATTGTTGATTTATGTAGTGTTTTAAGCCTGATACATCATGAACATTTTGATTATATGTAGTGTTTTATAGCCTGATACACCATGAACATTGTTGATTATATAGTGTTTTTACAGCCTGATACATCATGAACATTGTTGATTATATGTAGTTTTTACAGCCTGATACACATGAACATTGTTGATTATATGTAGTTTTTACAGCCTGATACATCATGAACATTGTTGATTATATGTAGTGTTTTACAGCCTGATACATCATGAACATTGTTGATTGTATGTAGTGTTTTACAGCCCTGATACATCATGAACATTGTTGATTTATGTAGTGTTTTACAGCCTGATACATATGAACATGTTGATTATATGTAGTGTTTTACAGCCTGATACACCATGAACATTGTGATTATTGTAGTGTTTTACAGCCTGATACACCATGAACATTGTTGATTATATGTATGTTTTAAGCTAATACACATGAACATTGTTGATTTATTAGTGTTTTTACAGCCCTGATACAATGAACATTGTTGATTATATGTAGTGTTTTACAGCCTGATACACCATGAACATTGTTGATTATGTAGTGTTTTACAGCCTGAAACATGAACATTTTGATTATATGTAGTGTTTTACAGCCTGATACACCATGAACATTGTTGATTATATTGTTTTACAGCTGATACACCATGAACATTGTTGATTATATGTAGTGTTTTACAGCCTGACACACATGACATTGTTGATTATATGTAGTTTTTACAGCCCTGATACACATGAACATTGTTGATTGTATGTAGTGTTTTACAGCCCTGATACATCATGAACATTGTTGATTATATGTAGTGTTTTACAGCCTGATACACATGAACATTGTTGATTATATGTAGTGTTTTACAGCCTGATACATCATGAACATTGTTGATTATATGTAGTTTTTACAGCCATGAACACATGTAACATTGTTTTATAGTGATTTTACAGCCCTATACATCATGAACATTGTTGATTTTTAAGTGTTCTTACAGCCTGATAACTATGACATTTGTTTTAATGTAGATGTTTTAATGTGATACTAATGAACATGTATGATTTATTGTAGTTTTTTAGCTGATACATCATGAACATTCTTGATATTGTATTATTTTACATGTTTTACACCATGAACATTTGATTATAAGTAGTGTTTTACAGCTGATACAGAATTGTTATTAGTGTAGTTTTACATGAACCATGATTACTATGTATTTTTAGTCTGATACACCTGACATCATATAATTGTTGATTATATGTAGTGTTTTACAGTGATACACAGACATGTGATTATAATGATTTTTACAGCTGTACACCAGAACATTGTTGATTAAATTAGTGTTTTACAGCTTTACACCTGAACATTGTTATTATATGTAGTTTTTACAGCCTGAACACCATGAACATGTGTTAGTTTTTTATGTTTAAGCCTGAACATTGAACATTTATGTGTTATTTAAGTTTGAACCTGAACATTGTTGATTTATGTGATTTTACAGCCTGATACATCATGAACATTTTGATTGTATGTGTTTTATAGCCATCATCAACATTGTTGATTATATGTAGTGTTTTACACCCGATAACATGAACATTGTTGATTTATGTGTTTTTAGCCTGATACATTGAACATTGTTGATTGTATATGTTTTTAGCCTGATACACCATGAACATTGTTTGTTAGTGTATTTATAGCCTATAACATGAACATTGTTGATTTATTTGTTTTTAGCCTGATACACATGAACATGTTATTGTATGTTGTTTTATGCGATAACATGAACATTGTTTATAGAGTATTTACAGCCTGATACACCATGAACATTGTTGATTAATGAGTGTTTTACGCCCTGATACACATGAACATGTTATTTGTTGATTATAGTATGTTTTACAGCCTGATACACATGAACATTGTTGATTATATGTAGTGTTTTACAGCCCTGATACACCATGAACATTGTTGATTGTATGTAGTGTTTTACAGCCTGATACACCATGAACATTGTTGATTATATGTAGTGTTTTACAGCCTGATACATCATGAACATTGTTGATTATATGTAGTGTTTTACAGCCTGATACATCATGAACATTGTTGATTATATGTAGTATTTTACAGCCTGATACACATGAACATTGTTGATTATATGTAGTGTTTTACAGCCTGATACATCATGAACATTGTTGATTATATGTAGTGTTTTACAGCCTGATACATCATGAACATTGTTGATTATATGTAGTGTTTTACAGCCCTGATACACATGAACATTGTTGATTATATGTAGTGTTTTACAGCCTGATACACCATGAACATTGTTGATTATATGTAGTGTTTTTATTTTAGTGTTTACAGCCTGATACACCATGAACATTGTGATTATATGTAGTGTTTTTACAGCCCTGATACACCATGAACATTGTTGATTATATGTAGTGTTTTACAGCCCTGATACATCATGAACATTGTTGATTATATGTAGTGTTTTACAGCCTGATACATCATGAACATTGTTGATTATATGTAGTGTTTTACAGCCCTGATACACATGAACATTGTTGATTATAATGTAGTGTTTTACAGCCCTGATACAATCATGAACATTGTTGATTATATGTAGTGTTTTTACAGCCTGATACACTCATGAACATTGTTGATTATATGTAGTGTTTTACAGCCTGATACACATGAACATTGTTGATTATATGTAGTGTTTTACAGCCTGATACATCATGAACATTGTTGATTATATGTAGTGTTTTACAGCCTGATACATCATGAACATTGTTGATTATATGTAGTGTTTTACAGCCTGATACACCATGAACATTGTTGATTATATGTAGTGTTTTACAGCCCTGATACACCATGAACATTGTTGATTATATGTAGTGTTTTACAGCCTGATACACCATGAACATTGTTGATTATATGTAGTGTTTTACAGCCCTGATACATCATGAACATTGTTGATTATATGTAGTGTTTTACAGCCCTGATACATCATGAACATTGTTGATTATATGTAGTGTTTTACAGCCTGATACATCGTGATGCAGAAGCAATTTTAAGTGACTTAGGCCTGATTTTATGTGTGTTTTAGTGTCCTTATTTGTTTAAATTTGTATATATATGTTTTTTTAAATCCACTGTGTAATAAATTGGATGGAGTGGTTACTGCCGAAGGCATCTCCTTAGATGATGTGCATGAATGCATATGAATGCATTAATATGTGTACTTAATTTTCTTTTCCCTTTTTTTTTTTTTTTTTTTTTTTTTTTTTTGCCTGTGGAAGTGTTGTGTGCGTTTTAAAATGGTTATAGCCCTGATATGGTTCAACTGTACTGGTTTTTTTCTCTGTTTGAAAGGTATAAATTCTGTCTTTGCTTCATGATGTATGTAACTGTTGTGTTCATTGGTTTTTTTGTTTGTTGGCTGATGCCCTCCATGCTCCAGTTGGGATTAAGGGGTCTTCTAAACACTGAAACATTGAAACTGTGTGTGTGTGTCTGTGTATGTGTGTGTGTGTGTGTGTGTGTGTGTGTGTGTGTGTGTGTGTGTGTGTTTGTGTGTGTGTGTGTGTGTTTGTTTTGTGTGTGTGTATGTGTGTGTGTGTGTGTGTGTGTGTGCAGCATTCAGTGCTGTGTTACCTGGCTGTTCTCACAACTACTAGTGCTGGACATGAACACACCCTCTACCCTTTGTTCACGGTGAGTATACATCTACTCTTTGTTGATGGTGAGTATACATCTACCCTTTGTTCACGGTGAGTGTACATCTACCCTTTGTTCACGGTGCGTGTACATCTACCCTTTGTTCACAGTGAGTGTACACCTACCGTTTGTTCATGGTGGGTAGAATGTACTTTGTTCATGGCGAGTATACATCTGCCCTTTGTTCACAGCGAGTATATGTCTACCCTTTGTTCATGGTGAGTACAATCTACTCTTTGTTCATGGTGAGTATACACCACCCCTTTGTTCATGGTGAGGGTAATCTACCCTTTGTTGATGGTGAGTATAAGCTACTCTTTGTCCATGATGAGTATAATCCCCTTTGTCCATGATGAGTATACATCTACCCTTTGTTAGTGGTGAGTGTACATCTAGGCCTACCCTTTGTTCACAGTGAGTATACATCTCCCTTTGTTCATGATGAGCAATCTACCCTTTGTTCACGGTGAGTGTACATCTACCCTTTGTTCTTGATAAGTGTACATCTACCCTTTGTTCATAGTAAGTATACATCTACCCTTTGTTCTTGATGAGTGTACATCTACCCTTTGTTCATAGTGAGTATCCATCTACTATTCTTGATAAGTGTACATCTATCCTTTGTTCTTGATAAGTGTACATCTACCCTTTGTTCTTGATAAGTGTACATCTACCCTTTGTTCTTGATAAGTGTACATCTACCCTTTGTTCATAGTAAGTATACATATACCCTTTGTTCTTGCTGAGTGTACGTCTACCCTTTGTTCACAGTGAGTATACATCTACCCTTTGTTCTTGATAAGTGCACATCTACCCTTTGTTCACAGTGAGTATACATCTACCCTTTGTTCTTGATGAGTGTACATCTACCCTTTGTTCACAGTGAGTATACATCTACCCTTTGTTCTTGATGAGTGTACATCTACCCTTTGTTCACAGTGAGTATACATCTACCCTTTGTTCAGTGAGTATACATCTACCCTTTGTTCACTGTGAGATTCCATTTATCCTTTGACACCTGCATCCTGTCCACCAGCATCCTTCATTGTCAACCATGCTAACAAAGCAACAATGTAACCCTTTGACTCCCACACCCTGTCCACCAGCATCCTTCATTGTCAACCATGCTAACAAAGCAACAATGTAACCCTTTGACTCCCACACCCTGTCCACCAGCATCCTTCATTGTCAACCATGCTAACAAAGCAACAATGTAACCCTTTGATTCCCACACCCTGTCCACCAGCATCCTTCATTGTCAACCATGCTAACAAAGCAACAATGTAACCCTTTGACTCCCACACCCTGTCCACCAGCATCCTTCATTGTCAACCATGCTAACAAAGCAACAATGTAACCCTTTGACTCCCACACCTTGTCCACCAGCATCCTTCATTGTCAACCATGCTAACAAAGCAACAATGTAACCCTTTGACTCCCACACCCTGTCCACCAGCATCCTTCATTGTCAACCATGCTAACAAAGCAACAATGTAACCCTTTGACTCCCACATCCTGTCCACTAGCATCCTTCATTGTCAACCATGCTAACAAAGCAACAATGTAACTCTTTGACTCCCACACCCTATTCACCAGCATCCTTCATTGTCAACCATGCTAACAAAGCAAAAATGTAACCCTTTGACTCCCACACCCTATTCACCAGCATCCTTCATTGTCAACCATGCTAACAAAGCAAAAATGTAACCCTTTGACTCCCACACCCTGTCCACCAGCATCCTTCATTGTCAACCATGCTAACAAAGCAACAATGTAACCCTTTGACTCCCACACCCTGTCCACCAGCATCCTTCATTGTCAACCATGCTATCTAAGCAAAAATGTAACCCTTTGACTCCCACACCCTGTCCACCAGCATCCTTCATTGTCAACCATGCTATCTAAGCAAAAATGTAACCCTTTGACTCCCACACCCTGTCCACCAGCATCCTTCATTGTCAACCATGCTATCTAAGCAAAAATGTAACCCTTTGACTCCCACATCCTGTCCACCAGCATCCTTCACTGTCAACCATGCTAGCAAAGCAAAAATGTAACCCTTTGACTCCCACATCCTGTCCACCAGCATCCTTCATTGTCAACCATGCTATCTAAGCAACAATGTAACCCTTTGACTCCCACATCCTGTCCACCAGCATCCTTCATTGTCAACCATGCTATCTAAGCAACAATGTAACCCTTTGACTCCCACACCCTGTCCACCAGCATCCTTCATTGTCAACCATGCTATCTAAGCAACAATGTAACCCTTTGACTCCCACATCCTGTCCACCAGCATCCTTCATTGTCAACCATGCTATCTAAGCAACAATGTAACCCTTTGACTCCCACACCCTATTCACCAGCATCCTTCATTGTCAACCATGCTAGCAAAGCAAAAATGTAACCCTTTGACTCCCACACCCTGTCCACCAGCATCCTTCATTGTCAACCATGCTAGCAAAGCAACAATGTAACCCTTTGACTCCCACATCCTGTCCACCAGCATCCTTCATTGTCAACCATGCTAGCAAAGCAACAATGTAACCCTTTGACTCCCACACCCTGTCCACCAGCTTGCTGATAGGAATACAAGAATGTTAGTCATGTGTGTGTATGTGAACGAATTAGTATTCTGTGTAAATCAGATCACTTGTGAATCAGATAGCAGACAGTTGAGACATAATAAGCTTTAATTTGTCTTTGGAGTCGGTCATTGAGAGAATGAAATGTGTTGTCAGAAGTAGGATTTTGAAGATAGAAAAAAGATGCACACTGAACAAAGAAGATAGAAAAAAGATGCACTCTGAACAAAGAAGATAGAAAAAAGATGCACACTGAACAAAGAAGATAGGAAAAAGATGCACACTGAACAAAGAAGAAAAAGATGCACATTGAACAAAGAAGAAAAAAGATGCACACTGAACAAAGAAGACAGAAAAAAGGTGCACACTGAACAAAGAAAAAAAAAAGGATGCACACTGAACAAAGAAGAAAAAAGATGCACACTGAACAAAGAAGATAGAAAAAAAAAAGATGCACACTGAACAAAGAAAAAAATGATGCACACCGAACAAAGAAAAACGATGCAACTGAACAAAGAAGAAAAAAGATGCACACTGAACAAAGAAAGAAAAAAGATGCACACTGAACAAAGAAGAAAAAAGATGCACACCGAACAAAGATAGGAAAAAAGATGCACACTGAACAAAGAAAAATGATGCACACTGAACAAAGAAGAAAAAAGATGCACACTGAACAAAGAAGAAAAAAGATGCACACTGAACAAAGAAGATTGAAGATCAGCCATGGAGGACGAACAAGAAGGAAGAAGAGGCAACTGGCGACAGGCCAAGATTCCTCTGCTCCCCAAACTTGATTTGATGGGAAAAAACTTGCAGAGCGACAGGAAGACATTCAGAAGGATCTGGAACAGCTGCTGCTTCAGACAGATTCATGAAGAGTGAACTCCTGATGGCGGACTATGCCAAGTAGTCTCCGTGCTGCTGCTTTCTTCTTTCTGAAAATGTGGACCTCCTGTTTGTCTTGTCATTCTCGCCATCTGCATCATTTGATGCTGACCTGTCTTGTGCATTGTGCAAGCTGCATGGGCAGCATATAATTTGCTGATGGATAAGCCCAGCTTGGGAGGGCGATGGGAGAGGAAGTAGCGACTTGGACTGGTTGTGGACTGTGTGGCACCAAGAAAGATGCATGGCTCTACAGGCCACGGTATCCAAAACAAGTGCGACTGCCCGCACCCAAGCAAACAGGAAAACCAGAAGAACAAGAAAACCAATGTAAGCGCGTATTCAACAAAACAAAACAAGACAAGACAAGCGCAAATTTTCGGCCAACCGGCCTTTGTCAAGCGTGAACACACGGTCACAAACAGACCACAAACACCAAACAACGGATAATAAAAAGAAGACTAAAAACTTCCCTGCCGCCTCGTCCAGTGGATAAAAAGGGACCAAATGGAATGCCCATGGTAGTTTCCTTCAGTTGGTAGTGATCCAAGAGAGGGAAGATAGAGAAGAAAACAGTGAAAGGCTGGTGGCTGTACCAGACCCTGCTAAGATTGAACACAGAAAGTGAGACAGCAGAAACTTGAACAACAACATACCTGGTCAGTTGTGACAGCTGGTCAGTTGCGACATGTCCGTTTATGATAATGGTCGCCTGAAAAAATGATGGAAATGGGGCTTCCACCAGATTATGCACGCACACAGGGGACACTGGGAGATGGGTCATGAGCCCGGCGCAGGCTAATTTCAGTTGGTATTACTATTATTAGCCGCTACATCAGGCCAAGACAGGGCAACCTACTGCCACCATAATGCTATAAGTCTGATATGGTATTTAGTATATTATATGAAGCCAAACTTCATAATTATGTAAATGTGAGTCTTTTTATTTTGTGTGTGTGTATGTGTATGTGTGTGTGTGCATGTGTATGTGTCTGTGTGCGTGTGTGTGTGTGTGCAGCAATCATGGCCTGGCCAGAAGGACTTGGTGTACATCTATCAGGCCGTTGAGAACATGCAGTTACATCATCCACCCCACACACCACCACCACCTCCTCCACAACTACTATCATCATCATCACCATCATCATCATTGCCACAGCCAGCATCAAGTGACCAGACAGACAGAAGTGGAAGAGGCACAGGGGAAGTAACCCCCATCACACACGCAGACAGCTCGCACCTTCAGCAGTCACAGACTGTCACAAGAAACAGGAGACAAAAACGCTCGTCCAAATGTTGATGATAGCCATCCACTGACGTGAGACTGGACAGCAGCTACACGTGGGGGGACTCCCCCCTGCTGTACATCAGTAGCCATCCACTGACATGGGACTGGACAGCAGCTACACGTGGGGGGACTCCCCCCTGCTGTACATCAATAGCCATCCACTGACATGGGACTGGACAGCAGCTACACGTGGGGGGCTCCCCCCTGCTGTACATCAATAGCCATCCACTGACATGGGACTGGACAGCAGCTACACGTGGGGGGCTCCCCCCTGCTGTACATCAATAGCCATCCACTGACATGGGACTGGACAGCAGCTACACGTGGGGGGCTCCCCCCTGCTGTACATCAATAGCCATCCACTGACATGGGACTGGACAGCAGCTACACGTGGGGGGACTCCCCCCTGCTGTACATCAATAGCCATCCACTGACATGGGACTGGACAGCAGCTACACGTAGGGGGACTCCCCCCTGCTGTACATCAATAGCCATCCACTGACATGGGACTGGACAGCAGCTACACGTGGGGGGACTCCCCCCTGCTGTACATCAATAGCCATCCACTGACATGGGACTGGACAGCAGCTACACGTGGGGGGACTCCCCCTGCTGTACATCAATAGCCATCCACTGACATGGGACTGGACAGCAGCTACACGTGGGGGGACTCCCCCCTGCTGTACATCAATAGCCATCCACTGACGTGAGACTGGACAGCAGCTACACGTGGGGGACTCCCCCCTGCTGTACATAAATAACCATCCACTGACGTGAGACTGGACAGCAGCTACACGTGGGGGGACTCCCCCCTGCTGTACATCAATAGCCATCCACTGACGTGAGACTGGACAGCAGCTACACGTGGGGGACTCCCCCCTGCTGTACATCAATAGCCATCCACTGACGTGAGACTGGACAGCAGCTACACGTGGGGGACTCCCCCCTGCTGTACATCAATAGCCATCCACTGACATGGGACTGGACAGCAGCTACACGTGGGGGGACTTCCCCTGCTGTACATCAATAGCCATCCACTGACATGGGACTGGACAGCAGCTACACGTGGGGGGACTTCCCCCTGCTGTACATCAATAGCCATCCACTGACATGGGACTGGACAGCAGCTACACGTGGGGGGACTCCCCCCTGCTGTACATCGCTGTACATCAATAGCCATCCACTGACATGGGACTGGACAGCAGCTACACGTGGGGGGACTCCCCCCTGCTGTACATCAATAGCCATCCACTGACATGGGACTGGACAGCAGCTACACGTGGGGGGACTCCCCCCTGCTGTACATCGCTGTACATCAATAGCCATCCACTGACATGAGACTGGACAGCAGCTACACGTGGGGGGACTCCCCCCTGCTGTACATCGCTGTACATCAATAGCCATCCACTGACATGGGACTGGACAGCAGCTACATGTGGGGGGACTCCCCCCTGCTGTACATCGCTGTACATCAATAGCCATCCACTGACATGGGACTGGACAGCAGCTACATGTGGGGGGACTCCCCCCTGCTGTACATCGCTGTACATCAATAGCCATCCACTGACATGGGACTGGACAGCAGCTACACGTGGGGGGGGGGGGGGGACTCCCCCCTGCTGTACAGCAATAGGACTGTGTTAACCCTCTGACTCCTGCATCCTGTCCACTGACTGCAAAAACATAACTGACTCCACCACCCAATACAGCTTCCTGCAAGAAGCAGGTGGATAGGGGAGAGAGTGAAAGGGTTAAGTGATAATAAGGATGCTGGTGGACAGGGTGTGGAAGTCAAAGGGTTAACTGTAGGTGGGGTGACACCACCCTGCTCTATATCAACAGTGTTAACTACAGGTGGGGTGACACCACCCTGCTCTACATCAACAGTGTTAACTACAGGTGGGGTGACACCACCCTGCTATACATCAACAATGTTAACTACAGGTGGTGTGACACCACCCTGCTCTACATCAACAGTGTTAACTACAGGTGGTGTGACACCACCCTGCTCTACATCAACGGTGTTAACTACAGGTGGGGTGACACCACCCTGCTCTACATCAACGGTGTTAACTACAGGTGGTGTGACACCACCCTGCTCTACATCAACAGTTGTTAACTACAGGTTGGGGGGGGGGGGGGGCACCACCCTGCTCTACATCAACAATGTTAACTACAGGTGGTGTGACACCACCCTGCTCTACACCAACGGTGTTAACTACAGGTGGTGTGACACCACCCTGCTCTACATCAACAGTGTTAACTACAGGTGGTGTGACACCACCCTGCTTACATCAAACAGTGTTAACTACAGGTGGTGTGACACCACCCTGCTCTACATCAACAGTTGTTAACTACAGGTGGTGTGACACCACCCTGCTCTACATCAACGGTGTTAACTACAGGTGGGGGTGACACCACCCTGCTCTACATCAACGGTGTTAACTACAGGTGGGGGTGACACCACCCTGCTCTACATCAACAGTGTTAACTACAGGTGGGGTGACACCACCCTGCTCTACATCAACGGTGTTAACTACAGGTGGGGTGACACCACCCTGCTCTACATCAACAGTGTTAACTACAGGTGGGGGTGACACCACCCTGCTCTACATCAACAGTGTTAACTACAGGTGGGGGTGACACCACCCTGCTCTACATCAACGGTGTTAACTACAGGTGGGGTGACACCACCCTGCTCTACATCAACAGTGTTAACTACAGGTGGGGTGACACCACCCTGCTCTACATCAACAGTGTTAACTACAGGTGGGGGTGACACCACCCTGCTCTACATCAACAGTGTTAACTACAGGTGGTGTGACACCATCCTGCTCTACATCAACAGTGTTAACTACAGGTGGTGTGACACCACCCTGCTCTACATCAACAGGGTTAACTACAGGTGGTGTGACACACCCTGCTCTACATCAACAGGTTAACTACAGGTGGTGTGACACTACCCTGCTCTACATCAACAGTGTTAACTACAGGTGGGTGACACCACCCTACTCTACATCAACAGGGTTAACTACAGGTGGTGTGACACCACCCTGCTGCTGCTGTTGTCATCTCTAGTGATTATCTTCAGAGCAATCAGTGGTCATGAATCTCAGGACCCAGCTGTCTTATAGACACTTGTCAGTGTCAGCTATGTTGTTATAGTGCTTACTGTCTTGTGAGGTCCTGCTTAGTTAACACAGTGATAATGTAATGCAACGAGACATTGTGATGTCCCTGGGATGATGTTCTTCTCCTTGGGGATGATGCTCATTGTCCTGGGATGGTGTTCATTGTCCTGGGATGGTGTTCATTGTCCTGGGATGGTGTTCATTATCCTGGGATGATGCTCATTGTCCTGGGATGGTGTTCATTATCCTGGGATGATGCTCATTGTCCTGGGATGGTGTTCATTGTCCTGGGATGGTGTTCATTGTCCTGGGATGGTGTTCATTATCCTGGGATGGTGTTCATTATCCTGGGATGGTGTTCATTATCCTGGGATGATGCTCATTGTCCTGGGATGGTGTTCATTATCCTGGGATGATGCTCATTGTCCTGGGATGGTGTTCATTATCCTGGGATGATGCTCATTGTCCTGGGATGGTGTTCATTGTCCTGGGGTGGTGTTCATTATCATGGGGTGGTGTTCATTGTCCTGGGATGGTGTTCATTGTCCTGGGATGGTGGCCATTATCCTGGGATGGTGGCCATTATCCTGGGATGGTGTTCATTATGCTGGCATGGTGGTCATTGTCCTGGGATGGTGGTCATTATGCTGGGATGGTGTTCATTATACTGGGATGGTGTTCATTGTCCTGGGATGGTGTTCATTATGCTGGGATGGTGTTCATTATGCTGGGATGGTGTTCATTATGCTGGGATGGTGGTCATTATCCTGGGATGGTGTTCATTATCCTGGGATGGTGTTCATTATGCTGGGATGGTGTTCATTATCCTGGGATGTGTTCGTTATCCTGGGATGGTGTTCATTATGCTGGGATGGTGTTCATTATGCTGGGATGGTGGTCATTATCCTGGGATGGTGTTCATTATCCTGGGATGGTGTTCATTATCCTGGGATGGTGTTCATTATGCTGGGATGGTGTTCGTTATCCTGGGATGGTGTTCATTATCCTGGGATGGTGTTCATTATGCTGGGATGGTGTTCATTATGCTGGGATGGTGTTATGTTGGGATAGTGTTCATTATCCTGGGATGGTGTTCATTATGCTGGGATGGTGTTCATTATGCTGGGATGGTGGTCGTTATCCTGGGATGGTGTTCATTATCCTGGGATGGTGTTCATTATGCTGGGATGGTGTTCATTATCCTGGGATGGTGTTCATTATGCTGGGATGGTGTTCATTATCCTGGGATGGTGTTCATTATGCTGGGATGGTGTTCATTATGCTGGGATGGTGTTCATTATGCTGGGATGGTGTTCATTATGCTGGGATGGTGTTATGTTGGGATGGTGTTCATTGTCCTGGGATGGTGTTCATTATGCTGGGATGGTGTTCATTATGCTGGGATGGTGTTATGTTGGGATGGTGTTCATTGTCCTGGGATGGTGTTCATTGCCTTGAGACCATGTTCATTTCCCGGGGACTGTTTTTGTTCTGGGTCATGTTCATTATTCTGGGATGTTCTCTGTCCTATGATGATGCTCAGCACCTTGGGATGATGTTCATTGTCCCTATGCTTACTGCCACCTTAGTTGATGAGCATTCCACCATGTTCATTGTCCTAAGACGATTTTCATTGTGGATGTTGTTCATTGGCAGCAGTGTAAACATCTATTCCCCTGAGATAATGTTCATTGTCCTGGGATATATACATCATTACATGTTCATTGTCCTGGGATATATACATCATTACATGTTCATTGTCCTGGGATATATACATCATTACATGTTCATTGTCCTGGGATATATACATCATTACATGTTCATTGTCCTGGGATATATACATCATTACATGTTCATTGTCCTGGGATATATACATCATTACATGTTCATTGTCCTGGGATATATACATCATTACATGTTCATTGTCCTGGGATATATACATCATTACATGTTCATTGTCCTGGGATATATACATCATTACATGTTCATTGTCCTGGGATATATACATCATTACATGTTCATTGTCCTGGGATATATACATCATTATGTGTTCATTGTCCTGGGATATATACACCATTACGTGTTCATTGTCCTGGGATATACATCATGATATATTCATTGTCCTGGGATATATATCATTACATGTTCATTGTCCTGGGATATATACATCATTACATGTTCATTGTCCTGGGATATATACATCATTACATGTTCATTGTCCTGGGATATATACATCATTACATGTTCATTGTCCTGGGATATATACATCATTACATGTTCATTGTCCTGGGGTATATACATCATTACATGTTCATAATCCTGGGATATATACATCATTACATGTTCATTGTTCTGGGATATATACATCATTACATGTTCATTGTCTTGGGATATATACATCATTACATGTTCATTGTCCTGGGATATATACATTACATGTTCATTGTCCTGGGATATATACATCTTTACATGTTCATTGTCCTGGGATATATACATCATTACATGTTCATTGTCCTGGGGTATATACATCATTACATGTTCATTGTCCTGGGATATATACATCATTACATGTTCATTGTCCTGGGATATATACATCATTACATGTTCATTGTCCTGGGATATATCATTACATGTTCATTGTCCTGGTATATATACATCATTACATGTTCATTGTCCTGGGACGATACCCATCACCACCAAAGTGAATAATGATTCACCCTCACCCCTTATCCCATGGGGATGTCGGAGACTCTCTCAGTATAAATAGAATCTCCACCTGCCAGAAATTCTTTGCTAGAAATTGCCTCTTTACCGTCACTCTCTTTGTTTCTGTCTTGCTCCTTTAGTTTCTGTTGTTTCTTCCCATCATTTTCTGCATTGCTGGTCCATGCACCTGAACGTGTTCTTTAAAGCCTTCAATACTTTCTTTTAGAATTGATAATTGGGTACATGAATTCAGGGCATTTTTAGCTCTTAAGGAAATGTGATGTGCAGAAGCAATGTTAGGTGATTTAGGCCCTTTTCATGTTTTAGTGCCTGTTATGTTTACAATATTTACTATTGTATTCAGTATGGTTTTTTTTATCCCCTGGTGATAAATTGGATGGGCATATCCTTACATTATGTGCATAAATGTATTGCTGTGTGTACTTAATTTTCTTTCCCAGTTTGTTTTTCTCCAGTTAGATAAGAGGTAGGCCTATTTTTTGTGGTTATAGCCCTGATATGGCTCTACGCAGTTGGCTTGGCTTTAAGCAACAATAATAAAAATTTCTGCCTTGCTGGTTCATTCACCATTATGTTTTCCATAAAGTCTTAGGTACTTTCTGTTAGGATTGATAATTGGGGACATATGTTTATTAATTGCATTTTTAACTCTAAGGAAATATGAACTGCTTCTAGGCAATATTAGGCATCAAGCCAGTTTTATGTATGTTTTTATGTGTATTTAGTCATGTATCAGTTTGCATTTGTACTCAGGTTTGTTTAAGTCTCTCCAGTGATAAATTTATTGGAATGGCTAGCAGTAGTAGCATGTTTGATTATTTGTATGAATGCAATGATGAACGTGATGTACTTTAATTTTTCTTTTCCACTTTTTTTCCTCCACTTTTTTTTCCCAGGGTCACCAGTATGTTTAGATGCGTGAATTATGTTTGAGACAGTTATGGCCCTGATAAGGCTCTGAGCTGTCGGCTGTGTTTAATAGTTACAGTAGTAATAATAATAATAATAATAATAATAATATTAATAATGAATTTCCCCTGTCATTGTGTTCATTGTCTTGGGATGATGTTCATTGCCCCAGAGAACAGCCAAGTGCCATCTTGTTTTACGTGCGTATATATATATATTTATTAATCATTATATTTATATAGAGCATTTGAACACAAAACAGCTCTGTGTTTGCATTTTTCTGCCAGCAACGAGAGTACTTTGCTTTTTCAGTTTTTGTGCAGTCATGTTACCAGGGTGATGATGTGTTAGTGTTATTTGTGTACAAAATTTTTCTTTTGTCATTCACGATACAGCTTTTGTGTTGTGTATTTGCATTTTGTGTTCAGTGATGCAGCATGCTGTACTTATAATGTTGTAGTGGATTCATTTTGTTTGTTGTGAAGGTGGCTATAAATTGTATGGAACAAGAAAACAGCACTCAATGTGTGTGTTGTGAAGGTGGCTGTAAATTGTATGGAACAAGAAGACGGCACTGAATGTGTGTGTGTTTGTGAAGATGGCTGTAAGTTGTATGGAACAAGAAGACGGCACTGAATGTGTGTGTTGTGAAGGTGGCTGTAAATTGTATGGAACAAGAAGACGGCACTGAATGTGTGTGTTGTGAAGATGGCTGTAAGTTGTATGGAACAAGAAGACGGCACTGAATGTGGTGTTGTGAAGGTGGCTGTAAATTGTATGGAACAAGAAGACGGCACTGAATGTGTGTTGTGAAGATAGCTGTAAATTGTATGGAACAAGAAGACGGCACTGAATGTGTGTGTGTGTTGTGAAGATGGCTGTAAGTTGTATGGAACAAGAAGACAGCACTCAATGTGTGTGTTGTGAAGATGGCTGTAAGTTGTATGGAACAAGAAGACGGCACTGAATGTGGGTGTGTGTTGTGAAGATGGCTGTAAGTTGTATGGAACAAGAAGACGGCACTGAATGTGTGTGTTGTGAAGGTGGCTGTAAGTTGTATGGAACAAGAAGACGGCACTGAATTGTTGTGTGTTGTGAAGATGGCTGTAAGTTGTATGGAACAAGAAGACAGCACTCAATGTGTGTGTGTGTTGTGAAGATGGCTGTAAGTTGTATGGAACAAGAAGACAGCACTCATTGTGTGTGTGTTGTGAAGTGGCTGTAATTGTATGGAACAAGAAGACGGTACTGAATGTGTGTGTGGGTTTTGAAGGTGGCTGTAAATTGTATGGAACAAGAAGACGGCACTGAATGTGTGTGTTGTGAAGGTGGCTGTAAATTGTATGGAACAAGAAGACAGCACTCAATGTGTGTGTTATGAAGATGGCTGTAAATTGTATGGAACAAGAAGACAGCACTGTATGTGTGTGTGTGTGCATGTGTTGATTCCTGAACAGTTTGTTTCTTACATTCACAGTAAGACACATACAACAGTGGACCTTATATAAAATGGAGATTTATTTACACAGCAATGAAAAGGGAGCTCAGGGGAAGATACAATGAACAGTCATTCAATGTTGTGAAGATGATGGTGCTGGGAATGACACTTTATGGCAAAGATTGAGTTGGTTGTCACCATTTCAACTCTAGCAAAGTCTTTGTTAGGACGAATGTTGGATGTCTTTATTGGACGATACATATGGATGTGTTGGGTGTAGGGTGAGTGTTACTGTGTGTTGTGTGATACGTATGGCTGTGTTTATGTTGGGTGGGTGACAGTCACATAATGCAAAATCTTGTCTGCAGATAGCAGAAAGTTCACATCTGATGTCTCAGTAATAGTCAACCCTCCATGATTTCCAGAGCTGTTTTTTTTTCTTTGAATTGTGTTTTTCAGCGCTTAGATTTGATTTTATCAAGATTTTGCGCTATATAAATATTGTAATTATTATTATTATTATTATTATTTTCATAAGCCTATATATAACTCTACAGATTTTTTCCATGGAAATTGGTGTCCTGGTTCTTTGCAACATTCTCCTGCTGTTGTTAATGAAACTGTTGTGTTGTTTTGATGTTGTCTGAAGTTGTTGCGTTGATGTTGTCTGATTCTGGTGTCTGGCATTCTGGTGGTCTGTCTCCTATGTACTGACTGTCACCACCATCACAGGTCATGTGGTAAACCAGTGTACACCTGTTGTCAAGTGTTGTGTTATCTGTGGGCTGTACTAGTTGTGATGTGAAACTGTTGACAAGCTTGTCCTATTTCCTGCTGTGGAGTTTGTTTAATATCTGAACAAACCTTGTTGTTGGCATTTGAACAGAAGGCAATGGTCTGGTGGTGAATTGTCTTTTGTCATTCACACAATTCCTGGTTAGTTTAAGACGAGAGAGAGAAATCAGTCATTGTATCCATTGGCTTGTGTTGTACGTTTTTTCCCCCATATATTGTATTTTCACTTCTATGTCCTCTGTATTGATGGTGATCGATACAAAAGACAAAGAAGCAGACAGAAGAAGAAAGCTGTACAACACCAACAATAACAACTAAAATCTAAAACTGTATAAACTAAACGACTTTATATTGTTTAAGAAAACATAACAGACTAATAGATATTGCGCATGTACATGATTTTTGCTCAATCCATTGAATACACATCTTGTTCTTTTTTTTCTATGATATTGTAATAATGTTCAGTAAACATTGTATTTATTTGTGTTTTGTCAAAAAAGAATTAAAAAAAAGTTTGAAAAAAAAAAAAGAAAGCTGTACAAGCCAATAGATACAATGCGATTTACATCTCGTCTTAAACTACGCCAGGAATTGTGTGAACAACAAAAGACAATTCACCATCAGTCTTACTCTTCGCCTTCACACACCAACAACAAGGTTTGTTCAGGTATGACACAAACTGCACAGCAGGAAATAGGACAAGCTTGTCAACAGTTTCACATCACAACTAGTACAGCCCACAGATAACACAACACTTGACGACAGGTGTACGCTGGTTTACCACATGACTTGTGATGGTGGTGACAGTCAGTACGTAGGAGACAGACCACCAGAATGCCAGACACCAGAATCAGACATCAACACAACACAACAGCTTCAGACAACATCAAAACAACACAACAGTTTCATTAACAACAACAGGAGAACATTGCAAAGAACCAGGACACCAATTTTCACGGAAAAAAACACTGTTGAATATCCAGCATATGAAAATCACAAAGAAGAAGAAAAAAAGCTCTGGAAATCGAGGAGGATCAGCCATTAGTGAACAATCTCCCATCTACGGAAAAGATCTCGCATCATGCGACTGTCACTCACCCCAACACTGCCACACATATCACACAACACAGCAACACGCATATCACCCAGGATAGTCACAGCCACATATGCATATATAACAACACAGACACACGGAACAATACGGCTACACACATAACACACATATCAACACAGACACAGCAGACACACACACACATTTCCCAACAAAATGCACACTGGTCCTGACAAAGACTGGCAGAAGATGACACATCAACAACATGAAAACCCAGGAATCTAGACAGGATCATTTCACTTATGGAGACTGGTTCAGTTGGATATTGCTTTACATTCCTATATCAAAGGCCCTTAATACTGGTCATTTTCAGTAAAGAGAAGCAAGGAGTTGTCTCCACTGTCAGAACAAGAAATGATTGAACACTCCAATTGCTGCACAGTGTTTGTCTCCTGACTGTTTACATTTTTTTTAATTACAGAATAACTGGCTACCGAGTCTTCTTCCACTGACATTGCACTAATGTAACATTCTGTTTTTGTAACCAAGTCTTCCTTTACCACATAACATTGTCTTTGTAACCAAGTCTTCCTTTACCACATAACATTCTGTCTTTGTAACCAAGTCTTCCTTTACCACATAACATTCTGTGTTTGTAACCAAGTCTTCCTTTACCACATAACATTCTGTGTTTGTAACCAAGTCTTCCTTTCCCATATAACATTCTGTTTTTGTAACCAAGTCTTCCTTTCCCACATAACATTCTGTGTTTGTAACCAAGTCTTCCTTTCCCACATAACATTCTGTCTTTGTAACCAAGTCTTCCTTTCCCACATAACATTCTGTCTTTGTAACCAAGTCTTCCTTTCCCACATAACATTCTGTGTTTGTAACCAAGTCTTCCTCCAGTGAAAATGTTCCTCAGTAAACAGCATTTTTCCTTCATGCCACCCACCTCTTCTCCATTACCATCATGGAAAAAACCAGCAGTCACACATGAAAAGGTTTCGATGAGATATCTCAGTCACACACATACATAAGTAAGGGACTGGAAAGGGAAAAAGTTAAAATTCTGACAAAATGATAAATGATGATCGACGATCATTCCACCATTCAACAATCCACACTCGCAGTCATGCATACATTTCCGTCTGCCCTCAACAACTTGATTAAAACATGACATAAAATAATAATATAGGTATTGTATAGAGCGACCCCCTCCCTCATCTCCCAGTGTCAACAGTTTAACATGGACTGTCAGCTGAACAGCGTGCATGTCAGCAACATTAAGAGTTCAACAGCAACATGTAAAGACAAAAGTACCCAGCAATGTAGGACAAACTTCAACAGCAACATGTAAAGACAAAACAGTTCACCACAGCAACATGTAAAGACAAAACAGTTCACACAGCAACATTAAAGACAAAACATTACCACAGCAACATGTAAAGACAAAACAGTTCACCACAGCAACATGTAAAGACAAAACAGTTCACCACAGCAACATGTAAAGACAAAACATTCAGCACAGCAACATGTAAGGACAAAACCGTCTGCACACAACAGTAAGGACAACATCACACAACAGTAACAAACAGTTCAGCACAAAATACAACTCTGACCTCAAGTCGATTGACAAGATAAGTTTACATGTTATGCATAGTTGGAGAGATGATTGTTTCCTTGCGAGTGGTGTTGTGCCATTACACTTCAAGTTCCTGAAGAAAGGGATACAGCTGACAACAGTGGTGTCCGGGGTCCCTTCACCCCACCCACCTTACTGGTCATCACTAGCAGTCATCTGATGTACCTGGGTCATCCACAAGGTCACAGTTGTGTGAACCAGCAGTATATATATCTATCAAGACAAGACAACAGTATGTCTGGGGTCCCTGTTCCCCAAATGGTCATCACTACTGGTCATCATGATGTTAGTGATTCACCCACACAGTCACAGAGCTACATACCAGCAGTGTATATACTCTACAGTGGTGTCCAAAGTCCCTTTACCCAGGCTACTGGTCATCACGATAGAGGTTCACCCACAGTCACTGAGCTACCTACCAGCAGTGTATGGTCAACAGACTGTACACACTTTTGTTCACCAACTGACCAACTTATCACCACACACCTGATAGGACCAGGCAACCCCCACTCCCTTCACGAAGCTGGTGGACAGGGTAAGGCAGTGGAAAGGGTCCGTGAGTGGAAAAGTTGGTGTTGTCTTTTATCCCATCTACTACTGAAGAACAACGACCAGCAAGACTCAAGTCTTCCCCTGCTACAGTGGAGTTAGATGCAGTTCAGACATCAGGATAGACAGTCATAAGGTCAGACCATCAGGTCACACAGTCATAAGGTCAGACTGTCATAAGGTCAGATCTGTGATCTAACCAGACTGTACCTGGTTTTCACTGTGTTGCCTGAGGAAGCAACCAACCCGACTCAAGTCGTTCACTGGCACAGCCAGGTTAGACAGTAGTTTAGACAGAGCCCTCACACTAATGGTAGTCTTTCATGGTTTTCACTGTAGTATTGGAAGGCCAGCAACAAGGATGACCTCTACTGCACAGGATGACTGACCTTGACTGGCACAGGATGACCTTGACTGGCATAGTTCACCAAACTCAACAGATTGCGTAGTCTATCAACATCATATACACACAACAAAACATCCGGCCCTCATTAACATATTAACTGTACAATGCTGTTTAACATTTATGTACAGTACACTGCAGTATGTATGGTAACGTACAGTACACTGCTGTACATACATAGTAATGTACAGTACACTGCAGTACGTACATAGTAATGTACAGTACACTGCAGTACATACATAGTAATGTACAGTACACTGCAGTATGTACATAGTAATGTACAGTACACTGCTGTACATAGTATGTACAGTCATACATAGTAATGTACAGTACACTGCAGTATTACATAGTAATGTACAGTACACTGCAGTATTACATAGTAATGTACAGTACACTGCAGTACATACATAGTAATGTACAGTACACTGCAGTACATACATAGTAACATACAGTACACTGCAGTATGTACATAGTAATGTACAGTACACTGCAGTATTACATAGTAATGTACAGTACACTGCAGTATGTACATAGTAATGTACAGTACACTGCAGTATGTACATAGTAATGTACAGTACACTGCAGTATGTACATAGTAATGTACAGGACACTGCAGTACATACAAGTAATGTACAGTACACTGCAGTATGCACATAGTAATGTACAGTACACTGCAGTATGTACATAGTAATGTACAGTACACTGCAGTAATACAAATGTACAGTACACTGCAGTATGCATAGTAATGTACAGTACACTGCAGTAGTACATAGTCCAGTACATTGCAGTATGCACACAGTCAGTACATTGCAGTATGCACAGTCCAGTACATTGCAGTATGTACAGTCCAGTACATTGCAGTATGTACACAGTCCAGTACATTGCAGTATGTACAGTACCAGTACATTGCAGTATGTACAGTCCAGTACATGCAGTATGTACATAGTCCAGTAAACATTGCAGAAATGTACATAGTCCAGTACATTGCAGTATGTACATAGTCCAGTACATTGCAGTATGCACAGTCCAGTACATTGCAGTATGCACAGTCCAGTACATTGCAGTATGTACATAGTCCAGTACATTGCAGTATGCACACAGTCCAGTACATTGCAGTATGAAACAAGTCCAGTACATTGCAGTATGTATGTCCAGTACATTGCAGTATGTACATAGTCCAGTACATTGCAGTATGTACATACATAGTCCAGTACATTGCAGTATGTACATAGTCCAGTACATTGCAGTATGTACATACATAGTCCAGTACATTGCAGTACATGTACATAGTAACGTACAATACAAGTATTCCGTGTACAAACTATAGCAACTGTATGTAACACAGACCAGCACACTTTGGCATGTCATGAACCAGATGACATAATAATGATAATAACACAAAATTTTTGTGTGCTATAATTATACAGATTAACATAACAATGATAACACAACCTGTAATAACACAAAAAGTATATCAAACATGTATAATGTAAACTAACATAACAACAAACACAACCTGTCAACCTGTACATGTATACAAACTAATAACGTAATATTATCAGGTTAGTAATCATCAACTTGGCAACATCGTTTTGCATGGGCATACAGAAACCTCTCTCATCCCGTTTCATTCTCTCTCTGGATGCACACAGCGGAAAGAGGGAGGGGAACCAGCAGACACAGCCTGAGGAAGGGTGTCATCATCAACACAATGTGTTCCATTGTTATGATTTCACTTGTGTTTTTCAACATCTGCTCGCTGTTCATTCTGTTCCTTCAAGTTTAAAGTCCTACCACGTTCAGGGTATACGAGGACAAATGATGAAACTTTCCTTACAAGCAGCCATCAGATTATTTCACCTCCCTGCCCCCGACGGTCTGAGCCCCAAAGGGCAAAGGCGGGGACAGGAGACAAAGTCAGTTTCTTTCTACAATGTGCTCACACTGACAATCCATATAGATCAGTCTGTAACTTGTCTCTATTGTACCTCTGACTAGTGTGTGTGTGTGTGTGTGTGTGTGTGCATGCATGCGTGCGCGTGTGTGTGTGTGTGTGTGCGCAACGTACCTGACAGCGTGTGTGCGTGTGTGTGGTGTGGTGTGTGTGTGTGTGTGTGTGTGTGTGTGTGGCGTGCGTGCGCAACATACCTGACTAGCGTGTGTGTGTGTTGGGGTGCGTGTGCGTGTGTGTGTTGTGTGTGTGTGCGTGTGTGTGTGTGTGTGTATCAATGCTCTGCTGCCATGTACCTGTGATGACATCCCGATAAAAACAGACAAGTTACTGAAATGCTGTTTTTTGGCTGACAACTATAGACCTTGCATGTGACTATTTTTTTTTTGATAATTTGTTTTTTGTTCTGTTGCGGGGGCTGACAATTCTTTGATCATTTGTTTTGTTGTTTGTTGTGGTGGTTCTGTCAACACACTGACCTGACCTCGCAGGACAGTACACCTATCTTGGAAGACTAGACATACCCATCACACCAGACAACAAGAGTATCTTCACTGTCACACCAGACTACCACCATCACACCAGACAACTGTCACACCGGACAACCGTCACACCAGACAACATCCCCACCGTCACACCAGACAACTGTCACACCAGACAACAGCATCACACCAGACAACAGCCATCACACCAGACAACGTCACACCAGACAACATCCCCACCGTCACACCAGACAACTGTCACCCAAACAGTCATCACACCAAGACAACAACTGTCACACCAGACAACAACTGTCACACCAGACAACATCCATCACACCAGACAACAACTGTCACACCAGACAACAGTCATCACACCAGACAAAACTGTCACACCAGACAACAGTCATCACACAGACACACTGACACAGACAACAGTCATCACACCAGACAACATGTCACACCAGACAACAGTCATCACACCAGACAACAGTCATCACACCAGACAACAGTCATCACACCAGACAACAACTGTCACACCAGACAACAGTCATCACACCAGACAACAACTGTCACACCAGACAACAGTCCCACACCGTCACACCAGACAACAGTCATCACACCAGACAACAACTGTCACACCAGACAACAGTCATCACACCAGACAAAACTGTCACACCAGACAACAGTCATCACACCAGACAACAACTGTCACACCAGACAACAGAACAACAACCTCACACCTATATCAAGTACAAGAGAACATGACCATCACACCCAACAAGAGTCAACAGAGTCCTGTCCCTCCAAGTCATCAAGGAGAAAACACTTCCCCTGTCATCCAAAAAACATCATCTATGCCAAGGAACAGTCAACATTCTTCTTCACTGTCACAGGGTGTGTGCATGCATGCACTCAGTACTTATACATGTGTCCCTGTTCGTGTGTGTGCGTGCATATTCAGATAATGTCAGGATGGAATTGCAAGTGAGGAGGTTTGACTCGGTTGCCAGTATCCTCCCCTATGTCAATCAGCCGTGAAGATTATTGCACAGTGATGCTGCCTGGCTGCTCTATACACACACAGTCACACACACACACACACACACACACACACACACACACACACACACACACACACACACACACACACACACACACAGCACTATCCCAATCATTCACACACCAAGATATTGTGGACACATACACAGTTAAACATTATCAATGATACACCACCGACTCTTCCAGCCCAGCCACCACCCCTACCCCCCCCACCTTGCCGTCCACACACACAATGTCCCATAATTTAAGTATGGACACAGTTCATGCAGACAAGCTCCTGACTTGGTGCCATCACCACATGGTAACTGGCTGTTGGTGACATCAGACAGAGATGACATCAGCAGACGACTGTTGTGCCAATAACCACACGATAACTGGGTGTTGGTGACATCAGACACATAGATGACATCAGCAGACGACTGTTGTGCCATAACCACACGATAACTGGGTGTTGGTGACATCAGACACATAGATGACATCAGCAGATGACTGTTGTGCCGTAACCACAAGATAACTGGGTGTTGGTGACATCAGCACACAGATGACATCAGCAGACTGTTGTGCCATCACCACATAACTGGGTGCTAGTGACATCAGACACAGAGATGACATCAGTAGACTGTTGTGCCATAACCACATAACTGGGTGTTGGTGACATCAGACACAGAGATGACATCAGTAGACTGTTGTGCCATAACCACATAACTGGATGTTGGTGACATCAGACACCGAGATGACATCAGAAGACGACTCGTGCCATAACCACATGATAACTGGGTGTTGGTGACATCAGAGATGACATCAGCAGAATGCTGACTGTTGTGCTGTAACCACATGGTAACCGGGTGTTGGTGACATCAGCAGATGACTGTTGTGCCGTAACCACATGGTAACCGGGTGTTGGTGACATCAGCAGATGACTGTTGTGCCGTAACCACATGGTAACTGGGTGTTGGTGACATCAGAGATGACAGCAGCAGATGACTGTTGTGCCGTAACCACATGGTAACCGGGTGTTGGTGACATCAGCAGATGACTGTTGTGCCGTAACCACATGGTAACTGGGTGCTGGTGACATCAGAGATGACATCAGCAGATGACTGTTGTGCCATAACCACATGGTAACTGGTGTTGTGACATCAGGCACACAGATGACATCAGCAGACAACTGTTGTGCCATAATCACTGGATACAACAACTGGGTGTTGGTGACATCAGACACACAGATGACAGACGGCTGTTTTCAGCACACAGCTCAGCTGTCTTCAGCAGTCACTGTCAGCATACAGCTGTCTTGACAATGAAGGTGGCGTCAGCAGGCAGGTGTGTTCACTGCTATATCTTGATAAGCAATCACCGCCGGTGAGAGACTGTACAGAGGGGGCTGAACTGGAGGGGGGGGGGGGGGGGGGAGGGTATCACTGTCACCACACACACATAGACACAGACACACACATAGACACACACATAGACACAGACACACATAGACACAGACACACACACACATAGACACACACACACACACACACACACACACACACACACACACACACACCCCTTGTGGCAGGGTGTTGGCATAAAGGGCAAGAGGCTGTGGGGACACCATGGTGTGTGTGTGTGTGTGAGGACGTCTGGCCTGTCAACCACAGTGTGTGTGTGCGACCTGTCAACCTTGAATGGTGGACAGAAGACCAATGTGACAGTACAGAACTATTGTACAGCACAGAATGGTCCAGGAACAATGTTGACAGGAGAACCTGACCATCCCATCACTGGTATCATCCGAACATGGGTCTCCCTGCAGTCAGTGTCCCCTTCACTTGTGCCGTCTTCACCACCAGCACTGTCTTCACCTGTCTTCACCACCAGCACTGTCTTCACCTGTCTTCACCACCAGCATTGTCTTCACCTGTCTTCACCACCAGCACTGTCTTCACCTGTCTTCATCACAATTACCATCGTTACCAAGTGAACACACATCCCTTACTGTACACCCCTGACTCAGGTCAACACCCAGACTGGCCAGGTGGTCAAACAGCAAGCAGTCCCCAAGGGTCTCAGGTTCAGACTCCAGTGTCAGGGTTCAGACTCCAGTGTCACTGTCGGTCGATGGTGTTGAAGAACCACTCTGTGAAGCGGCGAAGTTGGGCGGCCGCTGTCTGCGACTCTTCCTGAAGTCGCACGTTCTCTGCCCGCAGGTCACTGATCTCCGACTCCAGTTTGGCGCTGTGGCGCCGTTCCTGACATGAAAATCACAACACAAAATAACACAGCTGTCTTCTATTGAACACAACACCCCAATCTACCCAGCTGTGAACACAACACCCCAATCTACCCAGCTGTGAACACAACACCCCTATCTACCCAGCTGTGAACACAACACCCATATCTACCCAGCTGTGAATACAACACCCCTATCTACCCAGCTGTGAACACAACACCCCAATCTACCCAGCTGTGAACACAACACCCCTATCTACCCAGCTGTGAACACAACACCCATATCTACCCAGCTGTGAATACAACACCCCTATCTACCCAGCTGTGAACACAACACCCCAATCTACCCAGCTGTGAACACAACACCCCAATCTACCCAGCTGTGAACACAACACCCCTATCTACCAGCTGTGAACACAACACCCCAATCTACCCCCAGCTGTGAACACAACACCCCTATCTACCCAGCTGTGAACACAACACCCCTATCTACCCAGCTGTGAACACAACACCCCTATCTACCCAGCTGTGAACACAACACCCCTATCTACCCAGCTGTGAACACAACACCCCTATCTACCCAGCTGTGAACACAACACCCCTATCTACCCAGCTGTGAACACAACACCCCTAATCTACACCAGCTTAGCTGTGAACACAACACCCCTATCTACCCAGCTGTGAACACAACACCCCTATCTACCCATCTGTGAACACAACACCTCAATCTACCCAGCAGTAAATACAACACCTCAATCTATGTGAATACAACACCCTAATCTACCCAGTTGTGAACACACAACACACACACAACACACACACAGACACACAACAAAACACACACACACACACACACACACACACACACACCCCACACACACACACACACACACACACACACACACACACACACACACACACACATACCTCACCTTGTCCAGGTCAGTCTGCAGTTTGTGGACAAACATCTCCAGGTCTTTGGCACGCTGTTCAGGGTTGGATGACAGCGACAACCACGACGCTGATGACAACCTGATGACAGTACATATTCTACACTTACACCTGACAGGCTACAATGATGACAGTACATATTCTGCACTTACACCTGACAGGCTACAATGATGACAGTACATATTCTACACTTACACCTGACAGGCTACAATGATGACAGTACATATTCTGCACTTACACCTGACAGGCTAAAATGATGACAGTACATATTCTGCACTTACACCTGATGGGCGACAACTTTGACCAAACCTTGACACACAGCACATTTACATTTACACACTCTGACACATTGCACATTTACATTTATACACTTAACACCTTGACACTGCACATTTACATACTTTAAACACATTGACACACTGCACATTACATTACACACTTTAAACACATTGACACACTGCACATTTACACACTTTAAACACATTGACACACAGCACATTTACATTTACATACTTTAGCACATTGACAACTGCACATTTACATTTACAACTTTAAACACACTGACACACTGCACATTTACATTTACACACTTTTAACACATTGACACACAGCACATTTACGTTACACACTTTAAACACATTGACACACTGCACATTTACGTTACACACTTTAAACCATTGACACATGCACATTTACGTTACACACTTAAACACATGACACCTGCACATTTACGTTACAACTTTAAACACATTGACACACTGCACATTTACGTTACACACTTTTACACATTGACAACTGCAAAAATTTACATTTACACACTTTAAACACATTGACACACAGCACATTTACATTTACACACTTTTAACACATTGACACACTGCACATTTACATTTACACACTTTACACATTGACACACTGCACATTTACATTTACACACTTTTAGCACATTGACACACTGCACATTTACATTTACCACTTTAAACACATTGACACACTGCACATTTACGTTTACACACTTTTAACACATTGACACACTGCACATTCACATTTACACACTTTTAACACACTGACACACTGCACATTTACATTTACACACTTTAAACACATTGACACACAGCACATTTACATTTACACACTTTTAGCACATTGACACACTGCACATTTACATTTACACACTTTTAACACATTGACACACTGCACATTTACATTTACACACTTTAAACACATTGACACACTGCACATTTACACACTTTTAACACATTGACACACTGCACATTTACATTTACACACTTTTAACACATTGACACACTGCACATTTACATTTACACACTTTAAACACATTGACACACTGCACATTTACATTTACACACTTTAAACACATTGACACACAGCACATTTACATTTACACACTTTTAGCACATTGACACACTGCACATTTACGTTTACACACTTTTAACACATTGACACACTGCACATTTACATTTACACACTTTAAACACATTGACACACTGCACATTTACATTTCACACTTTTAACACATTGACACACTGCACATTTACATTTACACACTTTTAACACATTGACACACTGCACATTTACATTTACACACTTTAAACACATTGACACACTGCACATGTACATTTACACACTTTTAACACATTGACATACTGCACATGTACATTTACACACTTTTAACACATTGACACACTGCACATTTACATTACACACTTTTAACACATTGACAATGCACATGTACATTTACACACTTTAAACACATTGACACACTGCACATGTACATTTACACACTTTTAACACATTGACATACTGCACATGTACATTTACACACTTTTAACACATTGACACACTGCACATTTACATTTACACACTTTTAACACATTGACACACTGCACATTTACATTTACACACTTTAAACACATGACACACTGCACATTTACACACTTTTAACACATTGACACACTGCACATTTATGTTTACACATTTTTAATACCATGTCACACGCTACCTGTGTGATACTGTGCTGGAACATCCAAAGGTGACTGTCACTACCTGTGTGATACTGTGTCGGCACACCCAAAGGTGACTGTCACTACCTGTGTGATACTGTGTCGGCACACCCAAAGGGACTGTCACTACCTGTGTGATACTGTGCTGGCACACCCAAAGGTGACTGTCACTACCTGTGTGATACTGTGTGGCACACCAAAGGTGACTGTCAAACACTACCTGTGTAATACTGTATCGGCACACCCAAAGGTGACTGTCGCTACCTGTGTGATACTGTGTCGGCACACCCAAAGGTGACTGTCCCATGCTACCTGTGTGATACTGTGTCGGCACACCTGTAACAAGTGGTACCTGGTTACACACATAACTACCCTGCTACAGACTTATGTCCCTGTAACAAGTGGTACCTGGTTACACACATAACACTTACCCTGCTACAGACATATGTCCCTGTAACAAGGGGTACCTGGTTACACACATAACACTTACCCTGCTACAGACATATGTCCCTGTAACAAGGGGTACCTGGTTACACACATAACACCCTGCTACAGACTTATGTCCCTGTAACAAGGGGTACATGGTTACACTCATAACACTTACCCTGCTACAGACATATGTCCCTGTAACAAGGGGTACCTGGTTATACACATAACACTTACCCTGCTACAGACATATGTCCCTGTAACAAGGGGTACATGGTTACACTCATAACACTTACCCTGCTACAGACATATGTCCCTGTAACAAGGGGTACCTGGTTATACACATAACACTTACCCTGCTACAGACATATGTCCCTGTAACAAGGGGTACATGGTTACACACATAACACTTACCCTGCTACAGATGCATGTCCCTGTAACAAGGGGTACATGGTTACACAGGTAACACCTACCCTGCTACAGACATGTCCCTGTAACAAGGGGTACATGGTTACACTCATAACACTTACCCTGCTACAGACTTATGTCCCTGTAACAAGGGTACATGGTTACACTCATAACACTTACCCTGCTACAGACATATGTCCCTGTAACAAGGGGTACATGGTTACACTCATAACACTTACCCTGCTACAGATGCATGTCCCTGTAACAAGGGGTACCTGGTTACACTCATAACACTTACCCTGCTACAGATGCATGTCCCTGTAACAAGGGGTACCTGGTTACACTCATAACACCCTGCTACAGACTGATGTCCCTGTAACAAGGGGTACCTGGTTACACACATAACACTTACCCTGCTACAGAGTTATGTCCCTGTAACAAGGGGTACATGGTTACACTCATAACACTTACCCTGCTACAGATGCATGTCCCTGTAACAAGGGGTACCTGGTTACACTCATAACACTTACCCTGCTACAGATGCATGTCCCTGTAACAAGGGGTACCTGGTTACACTCATAACACTTACCCTGCTACAGACTTATGTCTCTGTAACAAGGGGTACCTGGTTACACAAGTAACACTTACCCTGCTACAGATGCATGTCCCTGTAACAAGGGGTACCTGGTTACACTCATAACACTTACCCTGCTACAGACTTATGTCCCTGTAACAAGGGGTACCTGGTTATACACATAACACTTACCCTGCTACAGACATATGTCCCTGTAACAAGGGGTACATGGTTACACACATAACACTTACCCTGCTACAGATGCATGTCCCTGTAACAAGGGGTACATGGTTACACAGGTAACACCTACCCTGCTACAGACATGTCCTGTAACAAGGGGTACATGGTTACACACATAACACCTACCCTGCTACAGATGCATGTCCCTGTAACAAGGGGTACCTGGTTATACACATAACACTTACCCTGCTACAGACATATGTCCCTGTAACAAGGGATACCTGGTTACACACATAACACCCTGCTACAGACTTATGTCCCTGTAACAAGGGGTACCTGGTTACACACATAACACCTTGCTACAGATGTATGTCCCTGTAACAAGGGATACCTGGTTACACACATAACACTTACCCTGCTACAGACATATGTCCCTGTAACAAGGGGTACCTGGTTACACATGTAACACTTACCCTGCTACAGATGTATGTCCCTGTAACAAGGGGTACCTGGTTACACATGTAACACTTACCCTGCTGGTTACACATGTAACACTTACCATGCTACAGACATACGTCCCTTTAACAAGGTGTACCTGGTTACACTCATAACACTTACCCTGCTACAGACTTATGTCTCTGTAACAAGGGGTACCTGGTTACACAAGTAACACTTACCCTGCTACAGACATCGTCCCTTTAACAAGGTGTATCTGGTTACACACATTACTCTTACCCTGCAGCAGAGGACAAAGAGATGTTGTCTTTGGGGGATGGAGGACGAGGTGGTGGTGGGGTCTCATCCTCAGAATCCTCCTTCTGGTGCTCTGAATGTCTTGATGGGGGTGGTGGGGGTGGTGGTGGTGGTGGTCGACTGTCACCTGGAATGTAACATACCATGAGTGTGTGTGTGTGATAAAAAAACTCTGTGTGTGTGTGTGTGTGTGTGTGTGTGTATGTATGTGTGGTGTGTGTGTGTGTGGTGCGTGCGTGCGTGCGTGCGTGCGTGCGTGCGTGCGTGCGTGCGTGCGTGTGTGTGTGTGTCTGTGTGATGTGACTTGATTAAACCTACTTCATGTAAAAAAAAACGTGTGTGTGTGTGTGTGTGTGTGTGTGTGTGTGTGTGTGTGTGTGTGTGTGTTGTGTGTGTGTGTGTTGAGTGTGTGTGTGTGTGAGTGAGTGTGTGTGTGTGTGTGTGTGTGTGTGTGTGTGTGTGTGGAGTGTGTGTGTCTGTGTGTGTGTGTGTGTGTGTGTGTGTGTGTGTGTGAGAGAGAGAGAGAGAGAGAGGAGAGTGAGTGTGTGTCTGTGTGTGTGTCTGTGTCTGTGTGTGTGTATGTCTGTGTGTGTGTCTGTGTGTATGTCTGTGTCTGTGAGTGTGTCGTGTGAGTGTGTGTGTGTGTGTGTATGTGTGTGAGTGTATGTAGTGGTGTGTTGTCTGTGTGTGTCTGTGTGTGTGTCTGTGAGTAATGTGACTTGATTAAACCTACTTCATGTAAATATCACCTTGATAGCAATATTTATTACACATACACACACACACACGCACACACACACACACTCTGACACACACACATACATACACACACACACAACTACACACACACATGCACACACACTCACACATACACTCAGACACACACAAACACAGATGGACACACACTCGCACTCAGACACACACACACACGGACACACACACACTCACACACACACAAACAGACACACACACACACATACACACACACAGACATACACACATGGACACACACTCACACACATACATACACACACAGTGACACACACACAGACACACACATACATACATACACACACAGTGACATACACACACACAGACACACACACACTTACTCTCTATGGCCTTGGTAGCAACATGTACCAAGTCGGTCCAGTCAAGATTCATGGCGTCAGGAATGGTTCTTCCATCAGCCAACTTCCTCCCTCGCGCCGTCCCATGTCTGCTACAGCTCTGGGTGATAATCTGCTGACACACAACAACTTATGTTACATGTGTACCTTAAACACACAACACACCTGACGACAAGCAACATGTTATACTACACACTTAAATATATAACACACTGCTGTTGACAAGCAACACACTTTGCAACACACCTTAAACACAGAACACAAACCTGATGACACACAACATGCTATGCAGCTGACACATAACACACACCTAATGACACACAACACGCTATGCCACACACCTCAAACACATAACACTTTAAATGAGACAACACACAGTGCTACACATCTCTAACATGAAACACATACCTGACGATACACATCACACACCTCTAACACACAACACAAACCTGATGACACATAATACATTGTGCTACACTGTAACAGACCATTGACACACACCTTACACATACTGATGACATACAACACACTCTGTTATGCATCTTAACACACACCTGATGACACACAACTCACTATGCTACACACCTAAACACACAACACACTTAATGACACACAACTCACTGTGCTACACACCTATAACACACAACACACTTAATGACACACAACTCACTGTGCTATACAACTATAACACACAACACACTTAATGACACACAACTCACTGTGCTACACACCTCTAACACACAACACATTTAATGACACACAACTCACTGTGCTATACACCTCTAACACACAACACACTTAATGACACACAACTTACTGTGCTACACACCTCTAACACACAACACACTTAATGACACACAACTTACTGTGCTACACACCTCTAACACACAACACACTTAATGACACACAACTCACTGTGCTACACACCTCTAACACACAACACACTTAATGACACACAACTCACTGTACTACACACCTCTAACACACAACACACTTAATGACACACAACTCACTGTGCTATACACCTCCAACACACAACACACTTAATGACACACAACTCACTATACTACACACCTCTAACACACAACACACTTAATGACACACAACTACTTATGACTACACACCTCTAACACACAACACACTTAATGACACACAACTTACTGTGCTACACACCTCTAACGCACAACACACTTAATGACACACAACTCACTGTACTACACACCTCTAACACACAACACACTTAATGACACACAACTTACTGTACTACACACCTCTAACACACAACACACTTAATGACACACAACTTACTGTAAACTAACACACCACTATGACACAATCACTTACTACACACTTAAAACACAGACAACCATACTGACACTCGTACTACACACCTCTAACTACACAACATCACGACTAACACTCAACACTATCTGACACACTAACTGATACAACAACAACACACACTAAAACCACACATCTGCTACAATCTTTCCAGGTACATCTCTTGGTAAGAACCAAGCAACTGTTACTGTTATGCTATTTTGTTATAAACCCAATGTTAAGCCATATAGGCTATAACCCTTTCAAAACATATATTTAACAAGGAAAAAAGACAAAAGAAATTAAGTCATATATCAATGCATTCGCACACATAGTCTACTGAAATGCCCGTGGTACTGACACTCCGTCCAATTTATCACACAGGGGATTTAAAAAAGCATATCTAAATACAAATTTAAACACAACTAAGGACGCTAACAATGTATAAAAATGGCCCAAATTACACTTAAATATGTGTACCAATTATCAATCCTAAGAGAAAGTATGTAAGACTTTATAGAACACATAACACAGGTGAATGGATCAGCAAGGCAGAAAATGATAGGAAGAAATGACAGAAAGCCAAGGAACAAGGCAGAAACAAAGAGAATGACAGAACGAGGAAATTTCTCGCACAGAATTTCCAGAAGACGGGATATTTTTTATACTGAAAGAGCCCCCGTCATCCCCACAGGAGAGAACCAAACAACACACAATGTTACCTGCTGACATAGCAAGACTCTCTGCACATATTGTAGAACATACTGAACTTCACAAGTGCTAGGGAGTCACAAGGCTAACAGACATGACTGACTGACCGTTCACAAGTGTTAGGGAGTCACAAGGCTGACAGACATGACTGACTGACTGTTCACAAGGTTAGAGAGTCACAAGGCTGACAGACATGACTGACTGACTGTTCACAAGTGTTAGGGAGTCACAAGGCTGACAAACATGACTGACTGACTGTTCACAAGTGTTAGAGAGTCACAAGGCTGACAGACATGACTGACTGTTCACAAGTGTTAGAGAGTCACAAGGCTGACAGACATGACTGACTGACTGTTCACAAGTGTTAGAGAGACACAAGGCTGACAGACATGCCTGACTGACTGTTCACAAGTGTTAGAGAGTCACAAGGCTGACAGACATGCCTGACTGTTCACAAGTGTTAGAGAGTCACAAGGCTGACAGACATGACTGACTGTTCACAAGTGTTAGAGAGTCACAAGGCTGACAGACATGACTGACTGACTGTTCACAAGTGTTAGGGAGTCACAAGGCTGACAGACATGACTGACTGTTCACAAGTGTTAGGGAGTCACAAGGCTGACAGACATGACTGACTGTTCACAAGTGTTAGGGAGTCACAAGGCTGACAGACATGCCTGACTGTTCACAAGTGTTAGAGAGTCACACAAGGCGCTAACATATGACTACACAAAATGGCCCAAATTCACACTACAGAATATGTGTTACCAATACAATTAAGAGAAAGTATAAGGCTTAGACACACATAACACAGGTGATGGATCCAAGCAGAATGATAGAAGAAATACAAAAGCAAGGACTGCAGAACAAGAGAACTGTACACAAGTGGAAATTTCCAGGCACAGAATTGCCGTCACAAGGTGTTAGATTCAACTGACAGACATGACCCCCGTCATCCCCCGAGACCAAAACACAATGTTACGTGACAAAGCAACTCTGCACATGAGAACTGAACTTCACAGTGTTAGGAGTACAAGGCTAACAGACATACGACTGACCGTTCACAAGTGTTAGAGTCACAAGGCTGACAGACATGACTGACTGACTGTTCACAAGGTTAGAGGTCACAAGGCTGACAGACATGACTGACTGTTCACAAGTGTTAGAGAGTCACAAGGCTGACAGACATGACTGACTGACTGTTCACAAGGTTAGAGAGTCACAAGGCTGACAGACATGATGACTGTTCACAAGTGTTAGAGAGTCACCAAGGCTGACAAACATGACTGACTGACTTCACAAGTGTTAGAAGTCACAAGGCTGACAACATGACATGACTGTTCACAAGTGTTAGAGAGTCACAAGGCTGACAGACATGACTGAGACTGTTCACAAGTGTTAGGAGACCAAGGCTGACAGACATGCTGACTGTCACAAGTGTTAGAGAGTCACAAGGCTGACAGACATGCCTGACTGTTCACAAGTGTTAGAGAGTCACAAGGCTGACAGACATGCCTGACTGTTCACAAGTGTTAGAGAGTCACAAGGCTGACAGACATAGACTGTTCACAAGTGTTAGGAGTCCAAGGCTGACAGACATGCTGACTGACTGTTCACAAGTGTTAGAGAGTCAAAGGCTGACAGACATGACGACTGTTCACAAGTGTTAGAGAGTCACAAGGCTGACAGACATTGACTGACTGTACACAAGTGTTAGGAGACACAAGGCTGACAAAATGATGACTGACTGTTCACAAGTGTTAGGGAGCACAAGGCTGACAGACATGACTGACTGTGTTCACAAGTGTTAGAGGTCACAAGGCTGACAGACATGATGCCTGACTGTTCACCAATGTTAGAGAGTCACAAGGATGACAGACATGACTGACTGTTCACAAGTGTTAGAGAGTCACAAGGCTGACAGACAGACTGACCGACTGTTCACAAGTGTTAGGAGTCACAAGGCTGACAGACATGCTGACTGTCACAAGTGTTAGGGAGTCAAGGCTGACAGACATGCTGATGACTGTTCACAAGTGTTAGAGAGTCACAAGGCTGACAGACATGACCGATGACTGTTCACAAGTGTTAGGAGTCACAAGGCTGACAGACATGCTGACTGTTCACAAGTGTTAGAGAGTCACAAGGCTGACAGACATGCCTGACTAGTTCACAAGTGTTAGAGAGTCACAAGGCTGACAGACATGCCTGACTGTTCACAAGTGTTAGAGAGTCACAAGGCTGACAGACATGATGACTGACTGTACATAAGTGTTAGAGAGTCACAAGGCTGACAGACATGACTGACTGTTCACAAGTGTTAGAGAGTCACAAGGCTGACAGACATGACTGACTGTTACACAAGTGTTAGGAGTCACCAGGATGACAGACATGACTGACTGTTCACAAGTGTTAGAGTCACAAGGCTGACAGACATGACTGACTGTTCACAAGTGTTAGGGAGTCACAGGCTGACAGACATAGACTGACTGTTCACAAGTGTTAGGGAGTCACAAGGCTGACAACATGACTGACTGTTCACAAGTGTTAGAGAGTCACAAGGCTGACAGACATGACTGACTGACTTGTTCACAAGTGTTAGAGAGTCACAAGGCTGACAGAAAGACTGACTGTTCACAAGTGTTAGAGATCACAAGGCTGACAGACATGACTGACTGTGTTCACAAGTTTAGAGAGTCACAAGGCTGACAGACATGAGACTGACTGTTCACAAGTTTAGAAAGTCACAAGGCTGACAGAAAGATGACTGTTCACAAGTGTTAGAGAGTCACAAGGCTGACAGACATGACTGACTGTTCACAAGTATTAGAGTCACAAGGCTGACAACATGATGCTGATTGTTCACAAGTGTTAGAAGTCACAAGGCTGACAGACATGACTGACTGACTTCACAAGTGTTAGAGAGACACAAGGCTGACAGACATGACTGAACTTAAGTGTTAGGAGTCACAAGGCTGACAGATAATGACTGTTCACAAGTGTTAGAGTCCAAGGCTGACAGACATGACTGACTGACTGTTCACAAGTGTTAGAGAGTCACAAGGCTGACAGACATGACTGACCGTTCACAAGTGTTAGGGAGTCACAAGGCTGACAGACATGACTGACTGACCGTTCAGAGGCAGTGTGGTCAGACCCACAGCTGGTATCCGCAGATTTAGGGACGGTGGTGGTGAAGATGAGGTCAGTGCCAATGCTGAGGTCACTACTGGGGGCAGGGGCAAGGCCAAGGTCATTGGAGGATGCACTGATGCTGCCCTTTGTACTGTGCAGACTCTCATCAGAGTATGTACGCTGCAGGCGCCGACTGCGACGGTTAGATGGAGGCTTGGACTGAAACACACACAGATTTCACACGACTCAGTTATCATGGACTGAAATTCAAACACAGATTTCACATGACTCAGTTATCATGGACCAAAACACAAACACAAAATTTCACATGACTCAGTTATCATGGACTGAAACAAACACACAGATTTCACAGACTCAGTTATCATGGACTGAAACAAAACACAGATTTCACACGACTCAGTTATCATGGACTGAAAACAAACACAGATTTCACATGACTCAGTTATCATGGACCAAAACACAAACACAGATTTCACATGACTCAGTTATCATGGACCAAAACACAAACACAGATTTCACATGACTCAGTTATCATGGACTGAAAAAACAACACACAGATTTCACATGACTCAGTTATCATGGACAAAACACAAACACAGATTTCACATGACTCAGTTATCATGGACTGAAACACAACACACAGATTTCACATGACTCAGTTATCATGGACCATAAACAAACACACAGATTTCACATGACTCAGTTATCATGGACTGAAACAAACACAGATTTCACATGACTCAGTTCTCATGGACTGAAACAAACACACAGATTTCACATGACTCAGTTATCATGGACTGAAACACACACAGATTTCACATGACTCAGTTATCATGGACTGAAACAAACACACAGATTTCACATGACTCAGTTATCATGGACTGAAACACAAACACAGATTTCACAAGACTCAGTTATCATGGACTGAAACAAACACAGATTTCACACAACTCAGTTATCATGGACTGAAACAAACACACAGATTTCGCACGACTCAGTTATCATGGACTGAAACACAAACACAGATTTCACATGACTCAGTTATCATGGACTGAAACAAACACAGATTTCGCACGACTCAGTTATCATGGACTGAAACAAACACAGATTTCGCACGACTCAGTTATCATGGACTGAAACAAACACACAGATTTCACACGACTCAGTTATCATGGACTGAAACAAACACACAGATTTCACATGACTCAGTTATCATGGACTGAAACAAACACACAGATTTCACATGACTCAGTTCTCATGGACTGAAACAAACACACAGATTTCACCTGACTCAGTTAACATGGACTGAAACAAACACAGATTTCACATGACTCAGTTCTCATGGACTGAAACACAAACACACAGATTTCACATGACTCACACATCATGGACCAAAACACAATCCAGAGCGGAATTCCATAGCATCCTGATCACCATCCCCACTGTCACACATCCATCAAGCACTGTGAAAAATTGGTCCTGAGCTTTTAAATCACTGAAGTAACATCAAAAATGGGACAGGAAATAAACGGCTCGTGTGTGACTTATGCCCATGCAGTGAGACTGGAACACGAGTGTTCTGCCTGTGCATCAACCACTGAACCAGATTGCCCTAAGAAATGTCAGGGTTACCCAGACTTCAGTTCTTTGGTATGGATTAACGACAACAGTAACACCACAAAGTGTGACAGCGCGTCTGACACAACTCACCGTGAGTGAAGCGAGGTCGCTCTCAGAAATGTCAGGGTCAATCAGACGTTTCAGTTCCTCCTGAAAGTTGATGCGTGATGTCCCTGACCCCCCTGTGTTCGCTGTGCCGCGCTGTTGGGCCCCCATGCCTGACCGGTGACGTGTGTTGAGAGATTCTTCTGATGACATACCTGACAGGTTTCTGTGGACACACAACCCACCTCCACCCTATATCATCACATCAAGGACATCAACACATCACAACAACGTACCTAACAGGTTTCTGTGGACACACGACACACCTCCACTCTATACCATCACATCAAAGGTGTCAACATGTCACAACAACGTCAACACATCAAACAACATACCTGACAGGTTTCTGTGAACACACAACACACCTCCACTCTATACCATCACATAAAGGACATCAATACATCAAATCAATGACAATACATCCCACCAAGGACATCAAGAAATCAAACCAATAACATGAAAACTTTACAACAGATGCCAACACGCCACACTGATGACACCAACCACGAGACATCAATGCATCAAATCAATAAGAACATATCAACAATATGTTACATCAATAACAACAAAATGACATCAACATATCAAATAAATGAGGTCACATCTATCACATTTCCAGGACAAACCTTCACATGAACACATCACACCTCTGTCCATACCACCTAATTAGTGTCTCTAAACAACTGTATCTCTGCAAAACTGGAGTACAGGGACCCATTATTCTTGACATGGATTATGACCAGTTTTGACCACAGATGGACAATCATTTTATTCTGACAAAAAGCTAGGCCTAGTTGCACACATACAGCCCTGGTTACACTACAACCAGGCCTAGCTGTACACCTACAGCCCTAGTTACACTACAGACAGACAACCAGGCCTAGCTGTACACCTACAGCCCTGGTTACACTACAGACAGACAACCAGGCCTAGCTGTACACATACAGCCCTGGTTACACTACAGACAGACAACCAGGCCTAGCTGTACACCTACAGCCCTGGTTACACTACAGACAGACAACCAGGCCTAGCTGTACACCTACAGCCCTAGTTACACTACAGACAGACAACCAGACCTAGCTGTACACCTACAGCCCTGGTTACACTACAGACAGACAACCAGACCTAGCTGTACACCTACAGCCCTGGTTACACTACAGACAGACAACCAGGCCTAGCTGTACACCTACAGCCCTGTTACACTACAGACAGACAACCAGACCTAGCTGTACACCTACAGCCCTGGTTACACTACAGACAGACAACCAGGCCTAGCTGTACACCTACAGCCCTGTTACACTACAGACAGACAACCAGACCTAGCTGTACACCTACAGCCCTGGTTACACTACAGACAGACAACCAGACCTAGCTGTACACCTACAGCCCTGGTTACACTACAGACAGACAACCAGACCTAGCTGTACACCTACAGCCCTGGTTACACTACAGACAGACAACCAGGCCCTAACTGTACACCTACAGCCCTGGTTACACTACAGACAGACAACCAGGCCTAGCTGTACACCTACAGCCCTGGTTACACTACAGACAACCAGGCCTAGTTACACACATACAGCCCTGGTTACATTACAGACAACCAGGCCTAGTTACACACATACAGCCCTGGTTACACTACAGACAGACAACCAGGCCTAGCTGTACATATACAGCCCTGGTTACACTACAGACAGACAACCAGGCCTAGCTGTATACCTACAGCCCTGGTTACACTACAGACAGACAACCAGACCTAGCTGTACACCTACAGCCCTAGTTACACTACAGACAGACAACCAGGCCTAGCTGTACACCTACAGCCCTGGTTACACTGCAGACAGACAACCAGGCCTAGCTGTATACCTACAGCCCTGGTTACACTACAGACAGACAACCAGGCCTAGCTGTACACCTACAGCCCTGGTTACACTACAGACAGACAACCAGGCCTAGCTGTACACCTACAGCCCTGGTTACACTACAGACAGACAACCAGGCCTAGCTGTACACCTACAGCCCTGGTGATATTTCATTTCGCTTCAGACTGACCAAAGCTATATATAACACAGTAAAAGGGAGGGAACTCACTTGTTGGAGGAGCGAGGGCTGCTGTTGGTGCTACTCATGGGTGAACCATCCAAGTGTTTCTTGCCGGCATAGGTCTTACGTAGCTGTGATGACTCCTTCCGTCGGGGAAATGTATCGTCTGAAAGACAACGACAACTTTACTGTAAAAAGGGACAGGTATTGATTGAAATACAACATCAGCTTTATTGTAAAAAGGGACAGGTAGTGTCTGAAAGACATCAGCTTTATTGTAAAAAGGGACAGGTACTGTCTGAAAGACAATGACAACTTTACTGTAATAGGGGACAGGTATTGTTCGAAATACATCAGCTTTATTGTAATAATGGACAGGTATCATCTCAAAGATATCAACTTTATTGTAATAATGGACAGGTACTGTCTGAAAGACATCAACTTTATTGTAACAGGGACAGGTATTGTCTGAAAGACATCAACTTTATTGTAATAGTGACAGGTATTGTCTGAAAAACATCAACTTTATTGTAATAAGGGACAGGTACTGTCTGAAAGACATCAACTTTATTGTAATAAGGGACAGGTATTGTCTGAAAGACATCAACTTTATTGTAATAAGGGACAGGTATTGTCTGAAAGACATCAACTTTATTGTAATAAGGGACAGGTACTGTCTGAAAGACATCAACTTTATTGTAATAAGGGACAGGTATTGTCTGAAAGACATCAACTTTATTGTAATAAGGGACAGGTACTGTCTGATGAGTAAAGGTGGTATTTTACTGGGCGCGTCACGTCCCAACTGGTGAGTAAAGGTGGTATTTTACTGGGCACGTCACGCCCCAACTGGTGAGTACAGGTGGTATTTTACTGGGCACATCCCAACTGGTGAGTAAAGGGTGGTATTTTACTGGGCACGTCCCAACTGGTGAGTAAAGGGTGGTATTTTACTGGGCACATCCCAACTGGTGAGTAAAGGTGGTATTTTACTGGGCACGTCCCATCTGGTGAGTAAAGGTGGTATTTTACTGGGCACATCCCAACTGGTGAGTAAAGGTGGTATTTTACTGGGCACATCCCAACTAGTGAGTAAAGGGTGGTATTTTACTGGGCACATCCCAACTGGTGAGTAAAGGTGGTATTTTACTGGGCACGTCCCATCTGGTGAGTAAAGGTGGTATTTTACTGGGCACATCCCAACTGGTGAGTAAAGGTGGTATTTTACTGGGCACGTCCCAACTGGTGAGTAAAGGTGGTATTTTACTGGGCACGCCCCAACTGGTGAGTAAAGGTGGTATTTTACTGGGCACGCCCCAACTGGTGAGTAAAGGTGGTATTTTACTGGGCACGTCCCAACTGGTGAGTAAAGGTGGTATTTTACTGGGTACATCCCAACTGGTGAGTAAGGTGGTATTTTACTGGGCACGCCCCAACTGGTGAGTAAAGGTGGTATTTTACTGGGCACATCCCAACTGGTGAGTACAGGTGGTATTTTACTGGGTACATCCCAACTGGTGAGTAAAGGTGGTATTTTACTGGGTACATCCCAACTGGTGAGTAAAGGTGGAATTTTACTGGGCACGTCCCATCTGGTGAGTACAGGTGGTATTTTACTGGGCACATCCCAACTGGTGAGTAAAGGTGGTATTTTACTGGGCACATCCCAACTGGTGAGTAAAGGTGGTATTTTACTGGGCACATCCCAACTGGTGAGTAAAGGTGGCATTTTACTGGGCACATCCCAACTGGTGAGTAAAGGTGGTATTTTACTGGGCACGTCACGTCCCAACTGGTGAGTAAAGGTGGTATTTTACTGGCACGCCCCAACTGGTGAGTAAAGGTGGTATTTTACTGGGCACGTCACGTCCCAACTGGTGAGTAAAGGTGGTATTTTACTGGGCACGTCACGTCCCAACTGGTGAGTAAAGGTGGTATTTTACTGGGCACGTCACGTCCCAACTGGTGAGTAAAGGTGGTATTTTACTGGGCACGCCCCAACTGGTGAGTAAAGGTGGTATTTTACTGGGCACGCCCCAACTGGTGAGTAAAGGTGGTATTTTACTGGGCACGCCCCAACTGGTGAGTAAAGGTGGTATTTTACTGGGCACGCCCCAACTGGTGAGTAAAGGTGGTATTTTACTGGGCACGCCCCAACTGGTGAGTAAAGGTGGTATTTTACTGGGCACGCCCCAACTGGTGAGTAAAGGTGGTATTTTACTGGGCACGCCCCAACTGGTGAGTAAAGGTGGTATTTTACTGGGCACGCCCCAACTGGTGAGTAAAGGTGGTATTTTACTGGGCACGCCCCAACTGGTGAGTAAAGGTGGTATTTTACTGGGCACATCACGTCCCAACTGGTGAGTAAAGGTGGTATTTTACTGGGCACGTCACGTCCCAACTGGTGAGTAAAGGTGGTATTTTACTGGGCACGTCACGCCCCAACTGGTGAGTAAAGGTGGTATTTTACTGGGCACATCACGTCCCAACTGGTGAGTAAAGGTGGTATTTTACTGGGCACGTCACGCCCCAACTGGTGAGTAAAGGTGGTATTTTACTGGGCACGTCACATCCCAACTGGTGAGTAAAGGTGGTATTTTACTGGGCACATCCCAACTGGTGAGTAAAGGTGGTATTTTACTGGGTACATCCCAACTGGTGAGTAAAGGTGGTATTTTACTGGGCACATCCCAACTGGTGAGTAAAGGTGGTATTTTACTGGGCACATCCCAACTAGTGAGTAAAGGTGGTATTTTACTGGGTACATCCCAACTGGTGAGTAAAGGTGGTATTTTACTGGGCACATCCCAACTGGTGAGTAAAGGTGGTATTTTACTGGGCACATCCCAACTGGTGAGTAAAGGTGGTATTTTACTGGGCACGTCCCAACTGGTGAGTAAAGGTGGTATTTTACTGGGCACGTCCCAACTAGGTAGAAAGAAACTCTAGGGAGAGCTAGACAACAGAAGGTCTTCAGAGAAGTAACCCCCTTTAGACAAGTGTTTCGGCCCTGAATTCCTTACACTCTCGGGGGGCCGGGCCACATCCAGGTCATGACTCCTGGATGCCCTTCTGCTGTTGTCTATTTTTTTTTTTTTTTTTTCCCACGCCGGGGATCGAACCTGGGCGATTCTGCGCTTCAGAATGCGGTACGCGGTTTTACCAATGTGCTAACGGGGCACACATCATCTGTAGGGAATTTAATCCTTATGAAGTTCACTTTTTTGGTTCCTCCTTGCCCAGATCCAGCTTGAGCTCCTTTCTGCTGCCTCTGCCATCGCTTTAAGGGCTCTAGTCCTCTTCTTCCCAGAAATGGCGAGTTGTTTCATGAGATCATAAGCGGAGGTGCCCACAAACCCTCTTGCCCCGACCTCTATGGCGAAGATTTTGACCCGCAGACCTGCTTTCTTCAGGGTGCTGGCAAGACCGGCGTATTTTTCGGTCTTGTAGATATGTGCTTCTTCCATTCTGCTTTCGTATGGCACAGTGAGTTCTATCAGAATCACTTGTTTCGAGGAGTCAGAGTGGAGAGCGATGTCTGGTCTCATGCCTGTCTTGCTGATGACATCTGGGTAATTTCTCCACTCTGGGAGGTCTGCTGTACACTCCCAGTCGACTGCTCCATCCAGAAGACCCTTTGGCAATGTGCTGGTTGTCATAGCCCTTTCGGGCCAGACCTGTTTCCCTCCTGCTTTGTAGAACGTTGTCATAGCAATTGGTGCGTTTGGGGTCATGGTTTTTTTCGCTAACCACATCTGTGATCACTTTCAGAACTTGGTTGTGCCTCCATGTATACCTTCCTTGGGCTAGCGCTACTTTGCAAGAGCTTAGGACATGTTCCACTGTTTGTTTCTTCTGACAGAGCGGACATGCTGGGTCGTCTGCTTTCCCCCATTTCACTAAGTTTGCATTCGAGGGGAGCAGGTCATATACAGATCTGAGGAGGAAGCTTATCCTTAGAGGAGCCATGTGCCACATATCGTTCCAGCTGAGACTTCTTTGGAGTGCACTGTCCCATGTTGTCCATTGCCCCTGTTGACCTTGCTGGACTGCCTTCTGCACTCTTTTGACATCTTCTTCTTCCTTCAACTCCTGTATGATCATGTCTCTTTTTTCCTTCCCTTTGGCTTTGGACCACCACTGCATTTTTGTTGCTCCCAGTCCCTGTCTGTTGGTTTGCGTGTGTCCAATTATTTCTTTGATGCTGAGGTTTCTCTTGGCATTGTTTACAGCCTCTTGGACTTTCCACTTTCTGCCAGTTCTCAGCTTTGGATGAACTGCTCTCACGATATTGTCCTCCGATTCCTCCAGCATGCTCAACAGTCTTGCTTTTCCAACTTTGTATTCCTCCACTATGGATTTCAGAGGTAGCTTCAGCATTGCTTGACGACAGTAGAATGCAACATCAGTGAGACCAGGTGGGACACCGAGCCATTTTCTTGTGTATTTGTTGATTTTGGCTTCCATTGCTTCGACTGTGCTGGTGCAAATGTCATAGATTAGCAGTGGCCACAGCAGCTTTGGTATCAGCATGAACTGTAGACACCAGACTTTGTATTTGCCTGGCAGTCCGCAGTTATCTATTTTCTTCAGGCCTTCTTCTGCTGTTTGCTTGGTTTCACATCCCCTTTGTGTGTCTTCAGGGAGTCATCATACCATCTTCCGAGACTTTTTACTGGCTCTTCTGTGACAGTGGGGATGGCTTGGTTGGCTACCATGAATTTGACTGAATCTGCCACTTTTCCTTTTCGCAGTGAGAGACTTCGGGATTTCTTAGGTTTGAACCTCATTCTTGAAGAGGCCACCAGCTCATCCAGCTGCTTTAAGATTTGGTGTGTCTCTTCCTCATCCGTGGACAAGACTGTTGTGTCATCCATGAAAGCTTTCAGAGGAGGCATCTGGTATCCATCTCCCAGATTCACTGGACCTGAACTCTTCATTGCAGCTTTCAAGATGACTTCCATTGCCAACACGAACAGTATGGGAGAGATTGCACAGCCCATTGCAATGCCCACCTCTAGGTCTATCCAGTCCGTGGTGTATTCTTTGGTAGAGAACCGCATTGAGAACCCTTGGAAATACTTCCTCAGCATTGTTCGGATGTTTTCTGGGATGTGATACATTTCAAGAGCCAGCTGGATCATATCGTGTGGAACTGATCCATATGCATTCGCCAGATCAAGCCAAACTACGTCAATGTCTCTCTTCTCTGTTCTTGCTTTTTGGATGGCATCCCAAATCAACGTAGCATGTTCCAAGCATCCAGGAATTCCTGGTATGCCTCCCTTTTGGACTGACATATCCAGATACTTGTTTTCAGTCAGGTATTTTGTCAATCTTGCTGCCATAACAGAGAAGAAGATTTTCCCCTCGACGTTCAGAAGTGATATTGGCCTGAACTGATTGATGCTGCTGGAGTTCTGCTCCTTCGGAATGTACACTCCTTCAGCTCTCATCCATTGGTCGCTGATCTTCTGGTTCCTCCATGCTGATCGAATCATCTTGTGGAGCCACTCGAGCACTTTTGGGCATTTCTTGTAGAGCAGGTATGGTATTCCGTTTGGTCCAGGTGCTGACTTGGCTCTGGCTTTCTTTACTACGTTCTTCACTTCATCCAGTGTTGGTGGTTTGTTATTGAATTTTCCTTCTGGCGCTGCAGGCCAAACCAGATTTTGGATTTCAAGTGGTGCCTCGCGCTGAGAATCGGAATATGTTTCCTTGAGATGCTGCTCTAGGGTTTCCTTGCCCACTGTGAGAGTCCCTGATTTGGGTTGTTCAAACAGCTTTCTTGCAAAGTCAAAGGGATCTTTGAAGAAACGATCTTGAGTCTTCTTCTTTTTGCTCTTTCTTCGCCTTGCTGATTCCACTTTGCTGAGAGCATTGTGTTTGGCCTTCAGATCTTTCCAGAGTTCCAGGAGCCCTTGCTTCTCGAATTCTGAGGCAGTTTTCATTCGCTTTTTAAGCTTCCTTTTCTCCCTCCGGATGCTCTCCATCTGTTGCTGTCTTCTGGATTTCTGGGGAGGCGTTTTTGTCTTTGGCTGCTTCACTCCATAAGTGTCCCTGCAGATAGAGTATATGATGTCTCCGTATGTGTCAAGTTTGTGTTCTAGCGTACTGTTCCCTATTAGCGCATTCAGCTTAAGGACAAGTTCCTCATCTAATTTCTCCCATTGTTCTTTTGCACCGGCAGGCGGCAAATTGAGTTTTCCACGTTTGGCGTTAAGAGCTTGTGCAAAATCCGCATCAGAACCGTCAGCGTGGATGTCCTTGGCACTATGGTTTAATTCCTGGCCTTGGTCATCCAACGTCTCACCTGCTATCGCAGTGCGCTGCTGCTGGTTCGTATGTGTCTTCAAACAGCCCATTTTTGTCCTGTGGATCTTCATGCCGCGTTTGGTGGTGAATCTCCTTCCACACGCACACGGAAATTCCAACTGGTCATTAATCATGGTCCGTTGTGCGTTTCCAGTCGTGATGGAGTCAGTGCCGATGGATTCATCATTCTCTCCCCCTTTCGGTGAATCCTGGGAGCATCTTTCATTTGGAAAACTCGTGGCATGTTATCAAAGGCAAGGTGGGAAGCCAACCCACAAAGCCCGCAGATCTAGTCTTTCCCAGTGTCCTTCGGTCTTTCCCGAATGTCCTCCGAACTATTCCCGGAAGTCAATGGACTGACCATGTGCAGGTAGAAAGAAACTCTAGGGAGAGCTAGACAACAGAAGGTCTTCAGAGAAGTAACCCCCTTTAGACAAGTGTTTCGGCCCTGAATTCCTTACACTCTCGGGGGGCCGGGCCACATCCAGGTCATGACTCCTGGATGCCCTTCTGCTGTTGTCCAGATTAACTAGTGAGTAAAGGGTGGTATTTTACTGTCCTCCCAGATTAACGTACGTACACAACTGTTAGCACCTAAACCCGCTTCGTGTGTACGGGCATGCAGAATATCAACTATGCATGTTAAGGATCCTTGAAATCATGTCCTTGCCCGGTGGCAAACAGAAACATGACAACACCCATCATGCACGCTCACATGCGCACTGACGATGGACTATGCAGACTGCACAGGAACATACTGCCTGCACAGTGTGGGTAAAACAATGTGCATACACACATCCCCCTTCCCCCTCCCCAAAAAAGGAACATTTATAAAAATGTACCTGTTTCTGAGGTATTTTCTATTGGTTCAGTATATGTGTGTGTGTATGTTTGTTATGCGTGTGTCTGTGTGTTTGTGTGTGTGTGTGTGTGTCTGTATGTGTGTGTCTGTATGAGTGTGTGTGTGTGTGTGTGTGTGTGTGCGTGCGTGCGTGCGTGCGTGCGTGTGCGTGTGTTTGTGTGTGTGTCTGTGTGTCTATGTGTGTATGCATTATAAACATCACAGGACAAATATGTAAAGGTGGGGGTGGGCCTGCGAGTCATGCACACACTCACCCCGGCTGTGTCGACTCAAATCCTGCTTGGCGCCGCCACTGACGCTCATGTTGGCCGGCAAGGAGAGGAGTGAAGAAGAGGAGGCACCGTGATAGGTTCCGCCCCCTTCCCCATGCTGACCCAGTCCTGTGGCAGTGGTGGCAGGGGGGTGGACAGAGTGTGGGTTAGGCATGGCAGGGGGCGGGGCGGGGTGTGCATTGGGCGGGGCCTCCTGTCCTAGCAGGTACTTGGTGTTCTGTGTCTGTTTCAACAGCTCCAAGGCGATGTTCCCCGTGGCTGGTGCTGCGCCTGACGCATAGTCCATCGTTGCAAACTGTCGCCTGGGACCTGAAACATTTATTATCAACCATAAATATAATAACTCAATTGATAACACATATATGTATTGATCTTGGCCTACTTGTGTACAACAATCGTCTGCTAGCAAAATCAGAAGTCAAAAGTGAAAGTGATGGATTGTCTGATTTTGATACCATTGACAGAAATAAGTCAGAAATCAAAAGTGAAAGTAATGGATTGCCTGATTTTTATGACTTACAGTGAGCCACATGCTGGAATAAGTGAGAGAAAATGTGAAAAATCAAAGATCACACACAGCACTATAAACATCTGAGCTGGTCAGGTAGACATCAGTCCCAATTTCTGATTCAGCTAAAAACCTTGGTGTCTGCATTGACTCTACCCTCTCCATGAATAACTTTGTTTCTCAAACTGCCAGATCTTGCTACTATCATCTCCATCGTATAAGGCTGATCAGGAAGTATCTCTCTGTCGAAACAACTGCAAAACTCGTTCTCTCCTTCATAATGTCTCGCATTGACTATTGCAATTCACTCCTGTCTGGTCTTCCTGCCTCCACCATTCACATCCTACAGCGCATTCAAAACAATGCTGTAGGCCTTGTACTCAAAAAGAAAAAAGCTGACCACATATCTCCTCTCCTGGCACAACTTCACTGGCTCCCTGTATCAAAGCGCATACAATACAAACTAGACACCATGTGCTACAAAAGCCTCAATAACGCAGCCCCTGATTACCTGTCAAGCCTACTTGAGATCTATGTTCCCTCACGTACCCTCCGCTCTGCCTCCAATCCTCTGACTTTTCGCTTTCCACGCACTAAGCTCAATACCTATGGTCCACGAGCCTTCTCTGTTTCTGATCCACTCTCCTGGAACAAACTTCCTCTCTCAGTCCGTCAGCAACCTACTTTTGTCTCCTTCAAGTCCGCTCTCAAAACCCACCTTTTCTCCTCTGCATAAAATCCTAACCTCACTCAACCCCCCCTCCCCCCTCTGCAGCCTGTCTCTGCTCGGAGGGGAATCACATGGTTATAATATATAATTGTATATGCTATGCTCTCTATAATTTTCCATTGCTTTTATTCTCACTTTTATTGCTTTTATTGCTTTTATTCTTTCTCCCCATTTATAGCCATGTGTGTGTGTGTGTGTGTGTGTGTGTGTGTGTGTGTGTGTGTGTGTGTGTGTGTGTGTGTGTGTGTGTGTGTGTGCGTGCGTGCGTGCGTGCGTGCGTGCGTGCGTGCGTGCGTGCGTGCGTGTGTGTCTGCTTCAGCGCTTAGATTTGATTTTATCAAGATTTTGCGCTATATAAATATTGTAATTATTATTATTATTATTAGATATCATCACACACAGCGCTATAAACATCAGAGCTGGTCAGGTAGACATTAGATATCATCACACACACTGCTATAAACATCAGAGCTGGTCAGGTAGACACTAGATATCATCACACACACTGCTATAAACATCAGAGCTGGTCAGGTAGACACTAGATATCATCACACACACTGCTATAAACATCTAAGCTGGTCAGGTAGACACTAGATATCATCACACACACTGCTATAAACATCAGAGCTGGTCAGGTAGACACTAGATATCATCACACACAGCACTAAAAACATCAGAGCTGGTCAGGTAGACACTAGATATCATCACACACAGCGCTATAAACATCAGAGCTGGTCAGGTAGACACTAGATATCATCACACATAGCGCTAAAAACATCAGAGCTGGTCAGGTAGGCATGAACCATAAGGTAACTCACCTGGATAATTAGAATGGTGAGACACAGTGCCGTAAACACTCTGTACTGGTCAGGCAAGCATGGACTATAAGGTAACTCACCTGGATAATTAAAATACTGCTCAAGACACAGTGCTGTAAACACTCTCTGTACTGGTCAGGTAGGCATGAACCATAAGGTAACTCACCTGGATAATTAGAATGGTGAGACACAGTGCCGTAAACACTCTGTACTGGTCAGGTAAGCATGGACTATAAGGTAACTCACCTGGATAATTAAAATACTGCTCAAGACACAGTGCTGTAAACACTCTCTGTACTGGTCAGGTAAGCATGAACCATAAGGTAACTCACCTGGATAATTAGAATGGTGAGACACAGTGCCGTAAACACTCTGTACTGGTCAGGTAAGCATGGACTATAAGATAACTCACCTGGATAATTAAAATACTGCTCAAGACACAGTGCTGTAAACACTCTCTGTACTGGTCAGGTAGGCATGAACCATAAGGTAACTCACCTGGATAATTAGAATGGTGAGACACAGTGCCGTAAACACTCTATGTACTGGTCAGGTTGGCATGAACCATAAGGTAACTCACCTGGATAATTAAAATACTGCTCAAGACACAGTGCTGTAAACACTCTCTGAACTGGTCAGGTAAGCATGAACCATTAGGTAACTCACCTGGATAATTAAAATACTGCTCAAGACACAGTGCTGTAAACACTCTCTGTACTGGTCAGGTAGCATGAACCATAAGGTAACTCACCTGGATAATTAGAATGGTGAGACACAGTGCCGTAAACACTCTGTACTGGTCAGGTAAGCATGGACTATAAGGTAACTCACCTGGATAATTAAAATACTGCTCAAGACACAGTGCTGTAAACACTCTCTGTACTGGTCAGGTAGGCATGAACCATAAGGTAACTCACCTGGATAATTAGAATGGTGAGACACAGTGCCGTAAACACTATGTACTGGTCAGGTTGGCATGAATCATAAGGTAACTCACCTGGATAATTAAAATACTGCTCAAGACACAGTGCTGTAAACACTCTCTGAACTGGTCAGGTAAGCATGAACCATTAGGTAACTCACCTGGATAATTAAAATACTGCTCAAGACACAGTGCTGTAAACACTCTCTGTACTGGTCAGGTAGGCATAAACCATAAGGTAAAAATGATAAGATATTAAATACAACTCACCTGGATAATTAGAATACTGCTCAAGACGCAGTGCTGTAAACACTCTCTGTACTGGTCAGGTAGGCATAAACCATAAGGTAAAAATAAGATATTCAATACAACTCACCTGGATAATTAGAATACTGCTCAAGACGCAGTGCTGTAAACACTCTCTGTACTGGTCAGGTAGGCATAAACCATAAGGTAAAAATAAGATATTCAATACAACTCACCTGGATAATTAGAATACTGCTCAAGACGCAGTGCTGTAAACACTCTCTGTACTGGTCAGGTAGGCATAAACCATAAGGTAAAAATAAGATATTCAATACAACTCACCTGGATAATTAGAATACTGCTCAAGACGCAGTGCTGTAAACACTCTCTGTACTGGTCAGGTAGGCATAAACCATAAGGTAAAAATAAGATATTCAATACAACTCACCTGGATAATTAGAATGCTGAGACACAGTACTGTAAACACTCTCTGTACTGGTCAGGTAGGCACTGGACCCTGAGGTCTCCATGTTGAGGTAGTTTGTTCCCTCACCTCTACGTAACGCTGCCTGTAACACACATTGAAACAAACTGTTACAACAATAACACACTGTTACATCAATAACGCAGTTACACAATGTTATATCAGTAACACAACACTACACACTGTTACATCAGTGACGCATTGTTACATCTGTTACAGGTCTGTATTGAAGTAGGTATCATAATCATCCCTCACTAACATGGCCTAACACACACACACACACATACACACACACACACACACACACACACACACACACACACACACACACACACACACACACACACACACACACACACACACACACACACAATCTCAAGTTGTCACAACTACAGATAACATGACAAATCTCTCTTCATCACATCACATCACATACATCACATCACACATCACATCACATCACACATCATGTCACATCATGAATGTCACATCACATCACATTACATCAGATATCACTGTCATAACACAGGCCATATCACACACCATTTTGTAGCACTGAATAACAACTTGCATCTGTTTACTGAGTGTGTTACAAGTGGTGGCAACCAAGTATTGGGTTGTGTTGGGTTGGGTTGGGTTGGGTTGGGTTGGGTTGGTTGCAGTACTGCATCGTCTCCCTCAGGTGTTTCTTGTTAAGTAATGCCTACAGCTTGGCTGTTGGCTCCAGGGAATCAGGCCTGGTGACTGCACAGAAAGTCCTGATGGCAGCTCA
>CM060308.1:1442474-1464974 GCA_030674185.1 Monoplex corrugatus | reverse complement strand
TTCTGGTGAGATGACTGTTCCCAGGTACTGAATTAGACTTACAAACTTGTCTCAATGTTATGCTATTTGCAATCATTTTACATGAGGGGATTTCCTGAGTTTTTTTTTGTTTTTGTTTTTTTTCCTGATTACCACCACTTCAGTCTTCTTACTATTTAGCTTCAGCCCTTTATTTCTGCTATTACATTCTCAAGATATTGTAGCTCTTTTTCACTTTCTGTAATTAGAACACTGTCATCTGCACAACGAAGACTATATATTATTTTTCCTCCAACCAATTCCCAAGGTATTCTTTTTGGTTTCTCATGATGGTTTCGCTTTAAACTGAAAACAAATCTGGTGACAGAACACATCTTTGTCTCACTCCTATTTTGATATTTTGAAAAGAGTTTATATCATTTTCTACTCTTATTACTGCTGTTTGTTCCCAATATATATTCCTTATTACTCTTTGGTCATTTCTGTCAATATTGAGCTTTTCCAGTTGGATGACCAACTCTTTGTGTCTTACCCAATCAAAAACCTTAGTATAATCAACAAAGCATTAGTGTAAATCCTTATTCAACTTGACTCACCTCTCTATGATAGCTTTTACAATGTATCTGGCATTAACAGCTCCTTACCCTTCAACAAATCCACATCTTCCCCTGCTATTTCTGCCCCTGATTCTGTTCCTTGTCCTCATCATGATTTTTCTTAACAGAATCTTTGTCACATGACTCATGAGTGTGATTGTATGATGGAGTTCACATTCTATAGTAGCTGCTTTCTTTGGAAGTGCAATGACAACTGACTTTGACATATCTGTGGGGATTTTTCTGATGTCACAAATTTTATTTAGGAGGACTGTCATTTTTTCCATACCGACTTTATCTGTTATCTGTTATGAATTCATTTACTTGTGCCCACTCCACAAGTTTCTCTCTCCTTTCATTTCGTATGTCTAGACCATAAGATCCAACCATGTCATGTACTTTTTCCTGTCCCACTTTAGCATTAAAACCTCTCTTTACAATTGTAACGTCCTGTGATTCACATTGAACCTTAACTGCCTCTAACTCTATATAGAAGTTGTCAATTTCTTCCTCAGCATTTGGGATGTTGGTGCTTATGCTTGGACAATGTTGGTATCAAATGGTTTGCCCTCCTACTAACTGGTAAAATACAGTCTGATATGGCCCAGTATCCTTTGATAACTTTGTCACAGTCCATTGTGATACCTACCCTTCTTTTGTATGTGTGTTCACCAGAATATATATCTCTATGATTGCCCTATGTTATCACGCCTGCTCCTTTATGCTTGCTCAATGTTATGTCTGCTCCTTTATGCTTGCTCAATGTTATGTCTGCTCCTTTATGCTTGCTCAATGTTATCATGTCTGCTCCTTTATGCTTGCTCAATGTTATCATGTCTGTTCCTTTATGCTTGCTCAATGTTATCACACCTGCTCCTTTATGCTTGCTCAATGTTATCACACCTGCTCCTTTATGCTTGCCCAATGTTATCAAACCTGCTCCTTTATGCTTGCTCAATGTTATGTCTGCTCCTTTATGCTTGCTCAATGTTATCATGTCTGCTCCTTTATGCTTGCTCAATGTTATCATGTCTGCTCCTTTATGCTTGCTCAATGTTATGTCTGCTCCTTTATGCTTGCTCAATGTTATCACACCTGCTCCTTTATGCTTGCTCAATGTTATCATGTTTGCTCCTTTATGCTTGCTCAATGTTATCATGTCTGCTCCTTTATGCTTGCCCAATGTTATCACACCTGCTCCTTTATGCTTGCTCAATGTTATCACGCCTGCTCCTTTATGCTTGCTCAATGTTATCACACCTGCTCCTTTATGCTTGCTCAATGTTATCACACCTGCTCCTTTATGCTTGCCCAATGTTATCAAACCTGCTCCTTTATGCTTGCTCAATGTTATCATGTCTGCTCCTTTATGCTTGCTCAATGTTATCACACCTGCTCCTTTATGCTTGCTCAATGTTATCACGCCTGCTCCTTTATGCTTGCTCAATGTTATCACACCTGCTCCTTTATGCTTGCCCAATGTTATCACACCTGCTCCTTTATGCTTGCTCAATGTTATCACACCTGCTCCTTTATGCTTGCTCAATGTTATCACACCTGCTCCTTTATGCTTGCTCAATGTTATCACACCTGCTCCTTTATGCTTGCCCAATGTTATCATGTCTGCTCCTTTATGCTTGCTCAATGTTATCATGTCTGCTCCTTTATGCTTGCTCAATGTTATCACGCCTGCTCCTTTATGCTTGCCCCATGTTATCACACCTGCTCCTTTATGCTTGCCCCATGTTATCACACCTGCTCCTTTATGCTTGCTCAATGTTATCATGTCTGCTCCTTTATGCTTGCTCAATGTTATCATGTCTGCTCCTTTATGCTTGCTCAATGTTATCACGCCTGCTCCTTTATGCTTGCCCCATGTTATCACACCTGCTCCTTTATGCTTGCCCCATGTTATCACACCTGCTCCTTTATGCTTGCCCGGTGTTCATACCTGCTCCTTTATGCTTGCCCGGTGTTATCACACCTCCTCCTTTATGCTTGCCCCATGTTATCACACCTGCTCCTTTATGCTTGCCCAATGTTATCACACCTGCTCCTTTATGCTTGCCCAATGTTACCACACCTGCTCCTTTAATTTATGCTTGCCCCATGTTATCACACCTGCTCCTTTATGCTTGCCCAATGTTATCACACCTGCTCCTTTATGCTTGCCCGGTGTTATCACACCTGCTCCTTTATGCTTGCCCAATGTTATCACACCTGCTCCTTTATGCTTGCCCCATGTTATCACACCTGCTCCTTTATGCTTGCCCAATGTTATCATGTCTGCTCCTTTATGCTTGCTCAATGTTATCATGTCTGCTCCTTTATGCTTGCTCAATGTTATCACGCCTGCTCCTTTATGCTTGCTCAATGTTATCATGTCTGCTCCTTTATGCTTGCTCAATGTTATCACACCTGCTCCTTTATGCTTGCCCAATGTTATCATGTCTGCTCCTTTATGCTTGCTCAATGTTATCATGTCTGCTCCTTTATGCTTGCTCAATGTTATCATGTCTGCTCCTTTATGCTTGCCCCATGTTATCACACCTGCTCCTTTATGCTTGCTCAATGTTATCATGTCTGCTCCTTTATGCTTGCTCAATGTTATCACGCCTGCTCCTTTATGCTTGCTCAATGTTATCACACCTGCTCTTTTATGCTTGCCCAATGTTATCACACCTGCTCCTTTATGCTTGCCCAATGTTATCACACCTGCTCCTTTATGCTTGCCCAATGTTATCATGTCTGCTCCTTTATGCTTGCCCAATGTTATCACACCTGCTCCTTTATGCTTGCCCAATGTTATCACACCTGCTCCTTTATGCTTGCCCAATGTTATCACACCTGCTCCTTTATGCTTGCCCAATGTTATCACACCTGCTCCTTTATGCTTGCCCAATGTTATCACACCTGCTCCTTTATGCTTGCCTAATGTTATCACACCTGCTCCTTTATGCTTGCCCCATGTTATCACACCTGCTCCTTTATGCTTGCCCAATGTTATCAAACCTGCTCCTTTATGCTTGCTCAATGTTATCACACCTGCTCCTTTATGCTTGCCCAATGTTATCACACCTGCTCCTTTATGCTTGCTCAATGTTATCACACCTGCTCCTTTATGCTTGCCCAATGTTATCACACCTGCTCCTTTATGCTTGCTCAATGTTATCACACCTGCTCCTTTATGCTTGCCCAATGTTATCACACCTGCTCCTTTATGCTTGCCCAATGTTATCAAACCTGCTCTTTTATGCTTGCCTAATGTTATCACACCTGCTCCTTTATGCTTGCTCAATGTTATCACATGTGCTCCTTTATGTTTGCCCAATGTTATCACACCTGCTCCTTTATACTTGCCCAATGTTATCACACCTGCTCCTCTATGCTTGCCCAATGTTATCACACCTGCTCCTTTATGCTTGCCCGGTGTTATCACACCTGCTCCTTTATACTTGCCCAATGTTCTTACAACTGTTCCCTCCAGCCCATGTCTCCTAGTCCTAAAACACTGATGTTCAATCTTTCCAATTCTTTTTTTCTTTTTTAAAATTTTCCCTTCTGGAGCATTGTTCTAACATTTCATATTGCAATTCTCTCATTTTTGTAATTTCATAGCAGTCTGTTTGTGTCACGTGCTTACCATGATTTCCTCCCCTTCCCTACAGAGGTGCTCCAGCGGAGCCTCTACTGACCTTGATCACTTCATTGTTATTTGGGGGTGGGGGTGGGGGGGCTTGCTTTTTCTAGGGATGATACTATGGTGGTTTCCCGTTGCCTTCCACCCGACTTTCTGTCAGGGTTTACTCCCTTATAGTCTTGGTCTCTCCTGAGACAACCACAAGGCAATGATGCTATTTATCCATAACTCTGTGTGTGTGTGTGTGTGTGTGTGTGTGTGTGTGTGTGTGTGTGTGTGTGTGTGTGTGTGTGTGTGTGTGTGCGTGTGCGTGTGTCTTTGTGTGTGTGTGTGTGTCTTTATGTGTGCGTGCATACGATTGTGAGCGTATGTATGTGTGTATGCATGCGCGCGCGCGCGCGCGTGTGTGTGTGTGTGTGTGTGTGTGTGTGTGTGTGTGTGTGTGTGTGTGGCGCGTGTGTGTGTGCGTTTCTTTACATGTGCGTGCATACGATTGTGAGCATATGTATGTGTGTGTGTGTGTGTGTGTGTGTGTGTGTGTGTGTGTGTGTGGGGGTGTGTGTGTGTGTGTGTGACTGTGTGTGTGTGTGACTGTGTGTGTCTGTGTGTGTGTGTCTGTGTGTGTGTGTGTCTGTGTGTGTGTGTGACTGTGTGTGTGTCTGTGTGTCTCTGTGTGTGTGTGTGTGTGTCTGTGTGTGTGTGTGTGTCTGTGTGTAAAACAGCCACTGGTAAAGAAGGAAGATTGTAGACTGTACTGTGCTGATTCCTTGCTTGTAGGTCATGTTACATTATTAGTTAACACTCAGTACCTGTTGTGTGACACTCAGTACCTGTTGTGTTGACAGACCTATTATACTGACAGTGTACCTGTTAACAGTCTGTACCTGTTGTGTTGACAGTATCTGGTATGTCAACAGACCTGTAACAGTCTGTACCTGTTGTGTTGACAGTATCTGGTATGTCAACAGACCTGTAACAGTCTGTACCTGTTGTGTTGACAGTATCTGGTATGTCGACAGATCTGTAACAATCTGTACCTGTTGTGTTGACAGTATCTGGTATGTCGACAGATCTGTAACAGTCCGTATCTGTTTAACAGTCTGTTACGTTGACAGTACCTGGTATGTTGACAGTACTTGCTGTACCTGCTAACAGTCGGTATCTGTTGTGCTGACAGTCAATAGCTGTTATGTATCACTGTTAAACATGACAAGGGAATGGTACTTACACTAAGTTACAGTAAATACCCGTTGTTTTTAAAAGTCAGTATCCGATGTTTTTAAAAGTCAGTACCTGTTGTTTTTAAAAGTCAGTACCTGTTAAGTTAACTGTCAATACCTGTTACGTAAACTTCAGTACCTTTACATATCACTGTTAAACATGACAAGGCAATGGTACTGACAGTAAGTACCCGTTGTTTTTGAAAGTCAGTACCTGTAAACTGTCAGTACTTGTTGTTTTTAAAAGTCAGTACCTGTTATGTAAACTGTCAGTACCTGTTGTTTTAAAGGTCAGTACCTGTTATGTAAACTGTCAGTACCTGTTGTTTTTAAAAGTCAGTACCTGTTATGTAAACTGTCAGTACCTGTTGTTTTTAAAGGTCAGAACGTGTTATGTAAACTGTCAGTACCTGTTGTTTTTAAAGGTCAGAACGTGTTATGTAAACTGTCAGTACCTGTTGTTTTTAAAGGTCAGAACGTGTTATGTAAACTGTCAGTACCTGTTGTTTTTAAAGGTCAGAACGTGTTATGTAAACTGTCAGTACCTGTTGTTTTTAAAGGTCAGAACGTGTTATGTAAACTGTCAGTACCTGTTGTTTTTAAAGGTCAGAACGTGTTATGTAAACTGTCAGTACCTGTTGTTTTTAAAGGTCAGTACGTGTTATGTAAACTGTCAGTACCTGTTGTTTTTAAAGGTCAGTACGTGTTATGTAAACTGTCAGTACATGTTGTTTTTAAAGGTCAGTACGTGTTATGTAAACTGTCAGTACATGTTGTTTTTAAAGGTCAGTACGTGTTATGTAAACTGTCAGTACATGTTGTTTTTAAAGGTCAGTACGTGTTATGTAAACTGTCAGTACATGTTGTTTTTAAAGGTCAGTACGTGTTATGTAAACTGTCAGTACATGTTGTTTTTAAAGGTCAGTACGTGTTATGTAAACTGTCAGTACCTGTTACGTATCACTGCTAAACATGACAAAGGAGTGGTTCTACCAGTAAGAACGTGTTACATGTGATTGTGGTTAATTACACACAACAAGACAGCCGTGCTGACACTGTGTGGAGACATCAAGTCCTTCACACAAGGTGTCGGAGTTTCAAAGCTTACGTGATCTGCCAACTCTGCCATACGCAATATTCGTTTTATTGCTGAGGTTTGTCATTATCATTTGCAAGGTTTCCACCTGACCATGACGTGACATTGACAGAACAGCCTGAGGCATCAGACAGCCCTATACATAAGGATGAAGGCTCACAAAGGACAATGATGTACAATACTTTGCACTTAAACAGCCTGAGGCATGTGGCAGCCCTACACATGAGGATGAAGGCTCACAAAGAACAATGATGTACAATACTTTGCACTCAAACAGCCTGAGACATCAGGCAGCCCTACACATAAGGATGAAGGCTCAATAAGGACAATAATGTACAATACTATGCACTTAAACAGCCTGAGGCATGAGGTAGCTCCACACATGAAGATGAAGGCTCACAAAGAACAATGATGTACAATACTTTGCACTCAAACAGCCTGAGACATCAGGCAGCCCTACACATAAGGATGAAGGCTCAATAAGGACAATAATGTACAATACTTTGCACTTAAACAGCCTGAGCATGAGGTAGCTCCACACATGAAGATGAAGGCTCACAAAGTACAATAATGTATAATACTTTGCACTTAAACAGCCTGAGGCAAGAGGCAGCCCTACACATGAGGATGAAGGCTCAATAAGACAATGATGTACAATACTTGCACTTAAACAGCCTGAGGCAAGAGGCAGCCCTACACATGAGGATGAAGGCTCAATAAGGACAATGATGTACAATACTTTGCACTTAAACAGCCTGAGGCAAGAGGCAGCCCTACACATGAGGATGAAGGCTCACAAAGAACAATAATGTACAATACTTTGCACTTAAACAGCCTGAGGCAAGAGGCAGCCCTACACATGAGGATGAAGGCTCACAAAGGACAATGATGTACAATACTTTGCACTTAAACAGCCTGAGGCAAGAGGCAGCCCTACACATGAGGATGAAGGCTCACAAAAGACAATGATGTTACAATACTTTGCACTTAAACAGCCTGAGGCAAGAAGCAGCCCTACACATGAGGATGAAGGCTCACAAAGAACAATGATGTACAATACTTTGCACTTAAACAGCCTGAGGCAAGAAGCAGCCCTACACATGAGGATGAAGGCTCACAAAGAACAATGATGTACAATACATTGCACTTAAACAGCCTGAGGCAAGAGGCAGCCCTACACATGAGGATGAAGGCTCACAAAGGACAATGATGTACAATACTTTGCATTTGGCAAAATGCCAGAGACAAAACTTTGCACTTAAAACACATAAGGTGTCTGTGGTTTGTCACCATGTGTGAGTGTGTGTGTGGTTGTGTGTGTGTGTGTGTGTGTGTGTGTGTGTGTGTGTGTGTGTTGTGTGTGTGTGTGTGTGTGTGTGTGTGTGTGTGTGTGGTGTGTGTGTGTGTGTGTAATACTAAGGTCACACATAACCAGTGTCAATGACTGTACTGTACAGTACCCTGTACAACATTCAATCATCAATGACTGTACTGTACTGTACCCTATACAACATTCAATCATCAATGACTATACTGTACAGTAGCCTGTACAACATTCAATCATCAATGACTGTACTGTACTGTACTTTACCCTGTACAACATTCAATCATCAATGACTGTACTGTACTGTACCCTATACAACATTCAATCATCAATGACTGTGCTGTAGTGTACTGTACCCTGTACAACATTCAATCATCAATGACTGTACTGTACTGTACCCTATACAACATTCAATCATCAATGACTGTACTGTACTGTACCCTGTACAACATTCAATCATCAATGACTGTGCTGTACTGTACCCTGTACAACATTCAATCATCAATGACTGTGCTGTACTGTACCCTGTACAACATTCAATCATCAATGACTGTACTGTACTGTACCCTGTACAACATTCAATCATCAATGACTGTACTGTACTGTACCCTGTACAACATTCAATCATCAATGACTGTACTGTACTGTGCCCTGTACAACATTCAATCATCAATGACTGTACTGTACTGTACCCTGTACAACATTCAATCATCAATGACTGTACTGTACTGTACTGTACCCTGTACAACATTCAATCATCAATGACTGTACTGTACTGTACCCTGTACAACATTCAATGGTTGTATGTACCCTGTGTAACTCACACCAGGGACTCCCTTTGTTGGCCCAGATTCAGGACTAGCCTATGCACAGGAAACACCCCCCACAGAGATGCCTGGCGTTTTTCCAGTAACATAATATTATCCCCCACCCCCCGCCCAAGGAGATGCCTGGCGCTTTTCCGTTATATAATGCTTATCAATCCTGAGCACTGGAAATTCTGAGCTAGAGATGTCCTCCTAAATTATCACTGTGTTACTGTTTGATGTGTCTGAAATTCTGTGCTAGAAATGTCCTCCTAAACTTATCACTGTGTTACTGTTTGATGTGTCTGAAATTCTGTGCTAGAAACCTCCTCCTAATTTATCAGTGTTACTGTTTGATGTGTCTGAAATTCTGTGCTAGAAATGTCCTCCTAAATTACCACTGTGTTACTGTTTGATGTGTCTGAAATTCTGTGCTAGAAATGTCCTCCTAAATTATCACTGTGTTACTGTTTGATGTGTCTGAAATTCTGTGCTAGAAATGTCCTCCTAAACTTATCATTGTGTTACTGTTTGATGTGTCTGAAATTTTGTGCTAGAAAGTCCTCCTAAACTTATTTCACTGAGTTACTGTTTGATGTGTCTGAAATTCTGTGCTAGAAATATCCTCCTAAATTATCACTGTGTTACTGTTTGATGTGTCTGAAATTCTGTGCTAGAAATGTCCTCCTAAACTTATCACTGTGTTACTGTTTGATGTGTCTGAAATTCTGTGCTAGAAATGTCCTCCTAAACTTATCACTGTGTTACTGTTTGATGTGTCTGAAATTCTGTGCTAGAAATGTCCTCCTAAACTTATCATTGTGTTACTGTTTGATATGTCTGAAATTCTGTGCTAGAAATGTCCTCCTAAACTTATCACTGTGTTACTGTTTGATGTGTCTGAAATTCTGTGCTAGAAATGTCCTCCTAAATTATCATTGTATTACTGTTTGATGTGTCTGAAATTCTGTGCTAGAAATGTCCTCCTGAATTATCACTGTGTTACTGTTTGATGTGTCTGAAATTCTGTGCAGAAATGTCCTCCTGAATTATCACTGTGTTACTGTTTGATGTGTCTGAAATTCTGTGCTAGAAATGTCCTCCTGAATTATCATTGTATTACTGTTTGATGTGTCTGAAATTCTGTGCTAGAAATGTCCTAAACTTATCACTGTGTTACTGTTGATGTGTCTGAAATTCTGTGCTAGAAATGTCCTCCTGAATTATCACTGTTTCTGTTATTGTCTGAACTGTCTGGTTTTGTTTTTTGTTCCTTTCCTCTGCATCGCCTTTTACCTTCATCATTTTCTACATTACAAATCCTTCCAAATGTATTTAAAGATCTAAAAATGAATTCTCTCTCTCTCTCCCCCCCCCCCACCCCCTCTCTCTCCCTCCATCCAACTCATCAAATATGAAGTACGTAGAGTGTACAGCAACAGATACTGTCTATACAATGTGAATCAACACACTAGAACTGTGTGTACACACACTGCCAACAAGGAACATCTCTATGATAAGTATAATGCTATTTTATAACATGCACATGATGACACAACAACAACATGTCTACAAGAAGTCATAATACTTGTATGCTATACTATAGTGTCACCATATCTGATCATTTGACGGCACAACAACAACAACAACATGTCTACTTTCAGTCATAATACTTGTATGCTGACTGTATTATAGTGTCACCATATCTGATCACTTGACGGCACAACAATAACAACAACAACAACAAGTTGTCTACTTTCAGTCATAATACTTGTATGCCGACTATATTATAGTGTGACCATATCTGATCACTTGACGGCACAACAACAACAACATGTCTACAATATGTCATAATACTTGTATGCTGACTGTATTATAGTGTCACCATATCTGATCATTTGACAGCACAACAACAACAACAAGTCTACTTTCAGTCATAATACTTGTATGCTGACTGTAATATTGTGTCACCATATCTGATCACTTGACGGCACAACAACAACAACAACAACAGTTGTCTACTTTCAGTCATAATACTTGTATGCCGACTATATTATAGTGTGACCATATCTGATCACTTGACGGCACAACAACAACAACATGTCAACAATATGTCAAATACTTGTAATGCTGACCTGTATTAAGTGTCCACCATATCTGATCATTTGACAGCACAACAACAACAACAATCTACTTTCAGTCATAATACTTGTATGCTGACTGTAATATTGTGTCACCATATCTGATCACTTGATGGCACAACAACAACATAATGTCTACTTTAAGTCATAATACTTGTATGCTGACTATATTATAGTGTCACCATATCTGATCACTTGACGGCACAACAACAACAACAGCAACAAGTTAAGTCCGAACTGAATGCTGCCTGTTTTACAGTGCGCCACAACAGCCAAAAACAACAACAACACGTCCGAATTATGCTGATCGTTTTACAGTGTGGCACAACCACCACCAAGCAGATTTCACTGTCCCCTGCATACAGCAACTCAAACATAACACAGGGATCAACACCACTCCTCCCTCACCCCCCCCCCCCCCATGCCCCTCCTGACAAAATGACTGATAGTTTGTGACAGCAACGTTCTCCACTGATTCCTCCTTCCTTCTCTTATGTGTCCTTCACATTCTTTCCTCCATAAACATTCCTCCTCTGATCCATCTGTACACTCTCTCTCTCTCTCTTTTTCTCTCTGATCCATCTGTACACACACACTCTCTCTCTCTCTCTCTTTTTCTCTCACACACAGTGACACACACACACATTTCAAGCTCTCTCTCCCCTCATTCTTCCCTTCCTACACCGACTGTCATCCTGTATTCCATCTAATAAACCTTCTGCCCCCATCACACATCAATGGCAAACCTTCTGCCCCTATCACACATCAATGACAAACCTGCCCCTATCACACATCAATGACAAACCTTTTGCCCCTATCACACATCAATGGCAAACCTTCTGCCCCTATCACACATCAATGGCAAACCTTCCGCCCCCATCACACATCAATGGCAAACCTTCTGCCCCCAAAACACAATCAATGGCAAACCTTCTGCCCCATCACACACAATGCAAACCTCTGCCCTATCACACATCAATGACAAACCTTCTGCCCCATCACACATCAATGACAAACCTTCTGCCCCCAACACACAGTCAATGGCAAACCTTCTGCCCCCAACACACAGTCAATGGCAAACCTTCTGCCCCCAACACACAGTCAATGGCAAACCTTTTGCCCCCAACACACAGTCAATGGCAAACCTTTTGCCCCCAACACACAATCAATGGCAAACCTTTTGCCCCCAACACACAGTCAATGGCAAACCTTCTGCCCCCAACACACAGTCAATGGCAAACCTTTTGCCCCCAACACACAGTCAATGGCAAACCTTTTGCCCCCAACACACAGTCAATGGCAAACCTTCTGTCCCCAACACACAGTCAATGGCAAACCTTCTGCCCCAAACACACACAAACAATGGCAAACCTTCTGCCCCAACACACAAACAATGGCAAACCTTCTGCCCCAACACACAGTCAATGGCAAACCTTCTGCCCCCAACACACACAATGGCAAACCTTCTGCCCCAACACACAATCAATGCAAACCTTTTGCCCCCCAACACACAATCAATGGCAAACCTCTGCCCCCAACACACAATCAATAACCAGAAGAACAAGAAAACCAATGTAAGCGCGTCTCCCAACAAGACAAAACAAAACAAGCGCAAATTTTCGGCCAACTAGCCTTTGTCAAGCGCAAACGCACGGTCACAGACAAATCACAGACACCAAACAATGGATAATAAAAACGGGACTAAAACTTCCCTGCCGCCTCGTCCAGTGGTAAGAGATGGAATCAATGGGAAACCTTTGCCCCCAACACACAATCAATGGCAAACCTTCTGCTCCCAACACACCATCAATGGCAAACCTTTTCCCCCAACACACAATCAATGGCAAACTTTCTGCCCCCAACACACAATCAATGGCAAACTACCTACAGCCCCACAGAACAGTAAAAAAAATTACTCTGTTTCTTCACACTGTGAGGCAATTTATTATCATTCTTTTTTATCAAATGTACAGTCCCTCATCCTGATGTATCTTCATACCGTCCCTACCTCCCTGATCTCTGATCTCCATCTGACCCTACCCTGACCCCTTTGCCCATCCTCCCTCTGCCCACTATACAAAGATGAGACCAAGATGTCTCCTTGCCTGGAGTCAGAACTACCTGTCACCAAGTGCCCACTCTCACCTGCTGCTCCTTCATACAAAACAATGACCACCTAGGTGTACAACACAGCTCTGATGGCTTTCACACACATAAACCCTGTGTACTCTGTACTGTCAACAGGAACACAGCTCTGATGGGTTTTCACACTCATCCTGTATACACAGTACTGTTAACATAACATAGCTCCAATGGGTTTTCACACTCCCCTGTGTACTCTGTACTGTCAACATGAACTCAGCTCTGATGGGCTTTCACACACACTCACCCTGTGTACTCTGTACTGTCAACATGAACTCAGCTCTGATGGGCTTTCACACACACTCACCCTGTGTGCTCTGTACTGTCAACATGAACTCAGCTCTGATGGGCCTTCACACACACTCACCCTGTGTACTCTGTACTGTCAACATGAACTCAGCTCTGATGGGCTTTCACACACACTCACCCTGTGTACTCTGTACTGTCAACATGAACTCAGCTCTGATGGGCTTTCACACACACTCACCCTGTGTACTCTGTACTGTCAACATGAACTCAGCTCTGATGGGCTTTCACACACACTCACCCTGTGTACTCTGTACTGTCAACATGAACTCAGCTCTGATGGGTTTTCACACACACTCACCCTGTGTACACAGTATTATAAACATGAACACAGCTCTGATGGGTTTTGACACTCACCCTGTGTGCTCTGTACTGTCAACATGAACTGAGTTCCGATGGCTTTTTACACTCATCCCATGTGCTCTGTACAGAGCTCTGATGGGTTTTCACACACACACACATCCCGTGTACTCTGTACATCAACATAAACACAACTCCTGCATGTTTTGACACAGATCCTGTGTGCATTGTACAGTACTGTCAACGTTCACCACCACTCTATCTTATAAACACAGGCAAAGCTGTGAGGACAGTTCACACCCACTGACCACCAACCACACTGTGTTAACTCTCACACCCACTGGACCACCAACACACACTCTGTGTGTTAACAGTCGTGTTTTGTCGTGTCTGCCAGACACAGTGTTCATCACTCCGTCATGGTCAATCCACTCAAATGTCAACTTCAGCACCTGTCTACAACCACTGCTGGGCCCAAATCATAATCACCGGCCCTGACCAACACCTCATTATAACTATACCCGCCACTCAACCTGACAGGCTCACACACACACACACACAGCATGCCTGTTGACTGTCTATGAGTGAAAGAGTGTGCGAGGAGGGGGTGGGGACAGAAACGGGGACACACACACACACACACACACACACAGAAACGGGGCACACACACACACACACACAAACAACACACACACACACACACCGTCTTATCACTTATAGTGAAAAGACGTTAAATCAAGGAACGAACGAACACACACACACACACACACACACACACACACACACACACACACACTCTATCCGCTTACTTCCAGTTGAATGCTACACTGAATCCCATACAGCATGCAAATTGCCGTGTCTGTCCACACAGTTGTGTTGGTGTAGTTTACAATGACGCCATGAATTAGCGAATTAGCTGTACATGAATGAACAACAAGTATGTGTGATCTGCCCCGTGTAACAAGGATTCCTTGAAGTTAGCTGGTCAACATGAATAACATTCTATGACAAGCACACACAATGGATGTCTGGCGGAAGAATGTATGCCAGCTGACAAAACATAGGAATGGGGAAACGTCTAAATCGTTTCAAAAGCCAAAGGCAAAACAATCATACCAACAAATCTACGAAAACACTGCCATGAATGGCCAGAACATAAAAAAATGAAAATAAAAAATCAAACAACTCATCGAGCAAATGAGTTGCAGCCCCACAGATGTAATCACACACACTGAACTGACTGACTGACTCAGAACAAATCTGGATGGGTTTCAAAGCCCCACACAACACAAGCATTAGACATGCAGTAAGTGCTGAATATCAAAATAATCATATAAATAAATACATCAGACAGACATCTGTGACAGACAGACAGACAGGTAGGACAGGTAAGATGTCCTCAGATAGTGTTGTATGAACTCACTGGCCAACGACAGACAGACAGACAGACAGGTAGGACAGGTAAGGTGTCCTCAGACAATGCTGAATGAGCTCACTGGCCAAGGGCAGACAGACAGGTAGGACAGGAAAGGTGTCCTCAGATAGTGTTGTATGAACTCACTGGCCAACGGCAGACAGACAGACAGACATACACAGACAGGTAGGACAGAAAGACGGACAGACAGGTAGGACAGGAAAGGTGTCCTCAGACAGTGTTGTATGATCTCACTGGCCAAGGTCACACACACAGACAGACAGGTAGGACATGTAAGGTGCCCTCAGACAGTGTTGTATGAACTCAATAGCCAAGGTCACACAGACAGACAGACAGACAGTAGGACAGGTAAAGTGCCCTCAGACAGTGTTGTATGAACTCAACAGCCAAGGTCACACAGACAGACAGACAGGTAGGACAGGTAAAGTGCCCTCAGACAGTGTTGTATGAACTCAACAGCCAAGGGCAGACAGACAGACAGGTAGGACAAGCAAGGTGTCCTCAGACAGTGTTGTATGAACTCACTGGCCAAGGTCACACAGACAGACACAGGTAACTCACTGGCCAACAGCAGACAGGCAGGCAGACACACAAACAGGTAGGTAGGACAGGTAAGGTGTCCTCAGACAGTGTTGTATGAACTCACTGGCCAACGGCAGACAGACAGACAGACAAACAGGTAGGTAGGACAGGTAAGGTGTCCTCAGACAGTGTTGTAAGAACTCACTGGCCAAAAGCAGACAGACAGACAAACACACACACACACAAACACAGACAGGTAGGACTTACAGACAGACAGACAGGACAGGAAAGGTGTCCTCACACAGTATTGTATGAACTCACTGACCCAAGGTCACACAGACAGACAGACGGACACACAGACAGGTAGGACAGGAAAGGTGTCCTCACACAGTATCGTATGAACTCACTGACCAAGGTCACACAGACAGACACACAGACAGGTAGGACAGTAAAGGTGTCTTCAGACAGTGTTGTATGAACTCACTGGCCAAGATCACAAGACAGACAGACAGACAGGTAGGACAGGTAAGCTGTCCTCAGACAGTGTTGTATGATCTCACTGGCCAAGGTCACAAACACAGACAGACGACAGACAGACAGATAGACAGGTAAGGTGTCTCAGATGACATTGTATGAACTCAATGGCTAAGGGCACACAGACAGACAGCAGGCAGCAGACGACAGTAACAGACAGACAGACAGACAGGCGATATGTTAGACAGAGCACAGCATCAACTCACTGGCCAGGGAATAGTCGGAGCTGTCGTGGGATCCATTACGTGAATGTAACTCATCCCCAGAGCTCAGGTGACCGTCGTGACTGCCGTGACTCGACCCAAACAAGTCAGACTCCTGCCTCGAGTGGCTGTAGAACGATGATGATCCCCGCCCATCATCCGACCCTCGACCTGACGACAACGTGGAATCTGAGTATCCATGGGACGTGGGAACACCGGAGGTGTTGGCTGCGTTACTGCCAACCTGCCGCGACATGCTCTGGTCATAGTAGTTGGTGTTGACGCCGGTGTTGTGGTTGGTGTGGGGGGTGGCGGTGGGGTGCTGATACTACTGCGACTGCCAGACATGGAAGGTCGGTCGTCCCCTCTGAAAGGTCAGCAAGAGAGAGTTCATGAAGTGAAGGATCATCACACAGGGTGACTGAACAGTATCTTCCTCAGAACTTAACACTTCGACTCCCGCACCCTGTCCACCAGCATCCTGCATTGTCAACCATGCTAGCAAAGCAAAAACTTAACTCTTTGACTCCCTCACCCTATAAACCAGCTTTCTTCAGGAAGCTGGTGGATGCGTAAGGGAGTCAAAGAGTTAAGTTAGGCATTTGGTGGATAGGGTGCGGCAGCCAAAGGGTTAACAGTCATCACAGTGCGTCTTAATCACAAAGTTTACCGATCGCTCTTGGACAAGTCATATACAGGGGGGTGCAAAAGTAGGTATACAGCAAGTATCACATCATTTTTATAACGCTTAATTCTGTTCTCGATTAGAGGAGTGTGTGAATACCGACGGCAAGCAGTTTGAATATCTGAGGGATTAAGGCTGTGCTTGTTATTACATGTATATGCAATATTCATTTGTTTGTATAATAAATGCAATGACTATTGTACGTGTTTTCTTTTTTCATAACTGTATACCTACTTTTGCACCCCCCCTGTATATTCTACTTGATGGAGAGTCTCTACAGCATCTTCATCATAACCTTCACTGAATTCTTCATCAGGTCACTGGCCTTGTTCAACATATTTTCTGGTCCTCAGTTATACTGTCACAACTACAACTTCTTCCTATTGCTATGTTTCTTTTGTTCACACTGGCCTGGACTCCCTGATAAATTGATGAATAAATAAGATACATGATAAATGATTCAATTTCTCCTTTATACCGCCAATGCCCATGAAATAAAGGGTGGCATAAAGGGTGGCTTACCGATAAATTTCTGATTTTTCAGTTTAAATAAAAATGACATGTTCTCTTGGACAGTTGTGTTACCTAAGGATATCAAGACTTTCAATCACAAGTATAAAGTTGCATAATAAAAAACATCCCCCCCCCCACCTCATACATCCACCAGTATACTACACATAACACTCAGACAACCCCCTCCCCCCCCCCCCCCCCCATCATACAACCACCAGTATACTACATATAACACTGACAACCCCCCCCCCCTCCACACACACACATACACATACACACATAAACATACAACCACCAGTATACTACTAATAACACTCAGACGCCCTCCCCTCCCCCCCCCAAAAAAAAACCACTATCATATAACCACAGGTGTACTATATGTATATCCACACAATACTTGAATACTACATAAAAACCACTTATATAACCACAGGTATACCATATCCACACAATACTACATAAAACAACTTATATAACCACAGGTATACTATGTCCACACAATACTACATAAAAACCACTTATATAACCACAGTTATACTATATCCACACAATACTACATAAAACCACTTATATAACCACAGGTATACTATGTCCACACAATACTACATAAAACCACTTATATAACCACAGTTGTACTATATCCACACAATACTACATAAAAACCACTTATCATATAACCACAGGTATACCATACCCACACAATACTACAAGTATAAGAACCACTTATATAACCACAGGTGTACTATATCCACACAATACTACATAAAAACCACATCATATAACCACAGGTGTACTATATCCACACAATACTACATAAAAACCACTTATCATATAACCACAGGTATACTATATCCACACAATACTACATAAAAACCACTTATCATATAACCACAGGTGTACCATATCCACACAATACTACATAAAAACCACTTATCATATAACCACAGGTATACCATATCCACACAATACTACATAAAAACCACTTATCATATAACCACAGGTATACCATATCCACACAATACTACATAAAAACCACTTATCATATAACCACAGGTATACCATATCTACACAATACTACATAAAAACCACTTATCATATAACCACAGGTATACCATATCCACACAATACTACATAAAAACCACTTATCATATAACCACAGGTATACCATATCCACACAATACTACATAAAAACCACTAATCATATAACCACAGGTATACCATATCCACACAATACTACATAAAAACCACTTATATAACCACAGGTATACCGTATCTACACAATACTACATAAAAACCACTTATCATATAACCACAGGTATACCATATCCACACAATACTACATAAAAACCACTTATCATATAACCACAGGTATACCATATCTACACAATACTACATAAAAACCACTTATCATATAACCACAGGTATACCATATCCACACAATACTACATAAAAACCACTTATCATATAACCACAGGTATACCATATCTACACAATACTACATAAAAACCACTTATCATATAACCACAGGTATACCGTATCCACCACAATACTACATAAAAACCACTTATCATATAACCACAGGTATACCATACCCACACAATACTACATAAAAACCACTTATCATATAACCACAGGTATACCATATCTACACAATACTACATAAAAACCACTTATATAACCACAGGTATACCATATCCACACAATACTACATAAAAACCACTTATCATATAACCACAGGTACACTATATCCACACAATACTACATAAAAACCACTTATCATATAACCACAGGTATACCATATCCACACAATACTACATAAAAGCTCCATCCAACAATCCACACAATACCACTACACAAAGCTCTACCTAACCATTCCACGATGCAATACTACTGTTACAACACCTATGTCAGTCCACCGACAACAGCAACACAAGTGATTCCAACAAACCAACACTGAAGCAAGCAGTTTGACATCAATCCTGTACATTCCCACAGTCTGTATACAGTGTTGTCATTAAACCTGTACATTCCCGCAGTCTGTGTACAGTGTTGTCACTAAAACAATGGCCAATACCTGTATATTCCCACAGTCTGTATACAGCGTTGTCACTAAAACAATAGCCAATACCTGTATATTCCCACAGTCTGTATACAGCGTTGTCACTAAAACAATAGCCAATACCTGTATATTCCCACAGTCTGTCTACAGTGTTGTCATTAAACCTGTACATTCCCACAGTCTATATACAGTGTTGTCACTAAAACAATGGCCATAACTTGTACATTCCCACCGTCTGTACACAATGATGTCACTAAAACAACGGCCATAACCTGTACATTCCCACCATCTGTACACAATGATGTCACTAAAACAATGGCCATAACCTGTACATTCCCACCGTCTGTACACAATGATGTCACTAAAACAATGGCCATAACCTGTACATTCCCACAGTCTGTATACAATGATGTCACTAAAACAATGGCCATAACCTGTACATTCCCACCGTCTGTATACAATGATGTCACTAAAACAATGGCCATAACCTGTACATTCCCACAGTCTATATACAATGATGTCACTAAAACAATGGCCATAACCTGTACATTCCCACCGTCTGTATACAATGATGTCACTAAAACAATGGCCATAACCTGTACATTCCCACCGTCTGTATACAATGATGTCACTAAAACAATGGCCATAACCTGTACATTCCCACCGTCTGTATACAATGATGTCACTAAAACAATGGCCATAACCTGTACATTCCCACAGTCTATATACAATGATGTCACTAAAACAATGGCCATAATCTGTACATTCCCACAGTCTGTATACAATGATGTCACTAAAACAATGGCCATAACCTGTACATTCCCACAGTCTGTATGTATATTACAATGATGTCACTAAAACAATGGCCATAACCTGTACATTCCCACCGTCTGTATACAATGATGTCACCAAAACAATGGCCATAACCTGTACATTCCCACAGTCTGTATACAATGATGTCACCAAAACAATGGCCATAACCTGTACATTCCCACCGTCTGTATACAGTGTTGTCACTACAATGACCAATACCTGTACATTCCCTCTGTCTGTATACAATGATGTCACTAAAACAAGGGCCATAACCTGTACATTCCCACCGTCTGTATACAATGATGTCACTACAATGACCAATACCTGTACATTCCCTCTGTCTGTATACAATGATGTCACTAAAACAAGGGCCATAACCTGTACATTCCCACAGTCTGTATACAATGTCACTAAAACAATGGCCAATACCTGTACATTCCCACAGTCTGTATACAATGATGTCACTAAAACAAGGGCCATAACTTGTACATTCCCACCGTCTGTATACAATGTCATTAAAACAATGGCCATAACCTGTACATTCCCTCTGTATACAATGTCACTAAAACAATGGCCATAACCTGAACATTCCCACCGTCTGTATACAATGACGTCACTAAAACAATGGCCATAACCTGTATATTCCCACCGTCTGTATACAATGACGTCACTAAAACAATGGCCATAACCTGAACATTCCCACCGTCTGTATACAATGACGTCACTAAAACAATGGCCATAACCTGTACATTCCCACCGTCTGTATGTATATTACAATGATGTCACTAAAACAAGGGCCATAACCTGTACATTCCCATCGTCTGTATACAATGATGTCACTAAAACAATGGCCATAACCTGTACATTCCCACAGTCTGTATGTATATTACAATGATGTCACTAAAACAATGGCCATAACCTGTACATTCCCAGTCTGTATACAATGATGTCACTAAAACAATGGCCATAACCTGTACATTCCCAGTCTGTATACAATGATGTCACTAAAACAATGGCCATAACCTGTATATTCCCACAGTCTGTATACAATGATGTCACTAAAACAATGGCCATAACCTGTACATTCCCAGTCTGTATACAATGATGTCACTAAAACAATGGCCATAACCTGTACATTCCCACAGTCTGTATACAATGACGTCACTAAAACAATGGCCATAACCTGTACATTCCCACCGTCTGTATACAATGATGTCACTAAAACAATGGCCATAACCTGTACATTCCCACAGTCTGTTGTATATTACAATGATGTCACTAAAACAATGGTCATAACATGTACATTCCCACCGTCTGTATACAATGATGTCACTAAAACAATGGCCATAACCTGAACATTCCCACTGTCTGTATACAATGATGTCACTAAAACAAGGGCCATAACCTGTACATTCCCACCGTCTGTATACAATGACGTCACTAAAACAATAGCCAATACCTGTATATTCCCACAGTCTGTCTACAATGATGTCACTAAAACAATAGCCATAACCTGTACATTCCCACCGTCTGTATACAGTGTTGTCATTAAACCTGTACATTCCCACAGTCTATATACAGTGTTGTCACTAAAACAATGGCCATAACTTGTACATTCCCACCATCTGTACACAATGATGTCACTAAAACAATGGCCATAACCTGTACATTCCCACAGTCTGTATACAATGACGTCACTAAAACAATGGCCATAACCTGTACATTCCCACCGTCTGTACACAATGATGTCACTAAAACAACGGCCATAACCTGTACATTCCCACCGTCTGTATACAATGACGTCACTAAAACAATGGCCATAACCTGTACATTCCCACCGTCTGTATACAATGATGTCACTAAAACAATGGCCATAACCTGTACATTCCCACAGTCTGTACACAATGATGTCACTAAAACAATGGCCATAACCTGTACATTCCCACCGTCTGTATACAATGTCACTAAAACAATGGCCATAACCTGTACATTCCCACCGTCTATATACAATGATGTCACTAAAACAAGGGCCATAACCTGTACATTCCCACATACAATGTTGTCACTACAATGGCCATTACCTGTACATTCTCACAATCTGTGTACAGTGTTGTGACTACAACGACAGCCAAACCCATTATTATACCAATGCCTACATTTAGTTGTCACTAAACCAATCGCCATAA
>CM060308.1:1414974-1437474 GCA_030674185.1 Monoplex corrugatus | reverse complement strand
TCATTGTCTGTAATGTAAACAGTAATGTTCATCGTCTGTAATATAAAAACAGTAATGTTCATCGTCTGTAATATAAACAGTAATGTTCATCATCTGTAATATAAAAACAGTAATGTTCATCGTCTGTAATGTAAACAGTAATGTTCATCGTCTGTAATATAAAAACAGTAATGTTCAACGTCTGTAATGTAAACAGTAATGTTCATCGTCTGTAATGTAAACAGTAATGTTCATCGTCTGTAATGTAAACAGTAATGTTCATCGTCTGTAATATAAAAACAGTAATGTTCATCGTCTGTAATGTAAACAGTAATGTCCATCATCTGTAATGTAAACAGTAATGTTCATTGTCTGTAATGTAAACAGTAATGTTCATCATCTGTAATGTAAACAGTAATGTTCATCGTCTGTAATGTAAACAGTAATGTTCATCATCTGTAATATAAAACAGTAATGTTTATCGTCTGTAATTAAAGACTGGATGTGGAATTCCAGCTGACACAAACCATAAAGTTTCAGCACTACTATCACTACCAGTTGTTGAATTAAAGGCTGTATGTTGAATCCCAGCTGGAGAAGACAGTTATGCTTCAGCAAACATTTTATTCTCTGTAGTAAAAAAACAGCAAGTGTTGATATAAACAATGGATCTGGAACCCCACCTGGCTTACACCATCATGTTTCAGCACTACTGTCTGGTGTTACAGTGTAACACCAAACATAACTACAGACACGGGTAACTGTCTGGTGTTACAGTGTAACATCAAACATAACTACAGACACTGATAACTGTCTGGTGTTACAGTGTAACAACAAACATAACTAGACACTGATAACTGTCTGGTGTTACACTGTAACATCAAACATTACAGACACTGATAACTGTCTGGTGTTACAGTGTAACATCAAACATAACTACAGACACTGATAACTGTCTGGTGTTACAGTGTAACATCAAACATAACTACAGACACTGATAACTGTCTGGTGTTACAGTGTAACATCAAACATTACTACAGACACTGATAACTGTCTGGTGTTACAGTACTACAGACACTGGTAACTGTCCGGTGTTACAGTACTACAGACACTGGTAACTGTCTGGTGTTAGAGTACTACAGACACTGATAACTGTCTGGTGTTACAGTACTACAGTGTCTGGTGTTACAGTACTACAGACACTGATAACTGGTGTTACAGAACCACAGACACTGATAACTGTCTGGTGTTATAGTACTACAGACACTGATAACTGTTTGGTGTTACAGTACTACAGACACTGGTAACTGTCTGGTGTTACAGTACTACAGTGTCTGGTGTTACAGTACTACAGACACTGATAACTGGTGTTACAGAACCACAGACACTGATAACTGTCTGGTGTTATAGTACTACAGACACTGATAACTGTTTGGTGTTACAGTACTACAGACACTGGTAACTGTCTGGTGTTACAGTACTACAGTGTCTGGTGTTACAGTACTACAGACACTGATAACTGGTGTTACAGAACCACAGACACTGATAACTGTCTGGTGTTACAGTACTACAGACACTGACAACTGTTTGGTATTACAGTACTACAGACACTGGTAACTGTCTGGTGTTACAGCACTACAGACACTGGTAACTGGTGTTACATAACCACAGACACTGATAACTATCCTGTGTTACAGTGTAACACCAAACATCATTACAGACACTGATAACTATCCTGTGTTACAGTGTAACACCAAACATTATTACAGACACTGATAACTATCCTGTGTTACAGTGTAACACCAAACATTATTACAGACACTGATAACTATCCTGTGTTACAGTGTAACACCAAACATTATTACAGACACTGATAACTATCCTGTGTTACAGTGTAACACCAAACATTATTACAGACACTGATAACTATCCTGTGTTACAGTGTAACACCAAACATCATTACAGACACTGATAACTATCCTGTGTTACAGTGTAACACCAAACATTATTACAGACACTGATAACTATCCTGTGTTACAGTGTAACACCAAACATCATTACAGACACTGGTGACTGGTGTACTGACACCAAGCACTACAGCACAAGTGGACTGTCTCACATACCTCAGTGCCAGGAGACACAGCAGTCAGACGTGTGATGATTTCCGTCATCTCTTCCATATCTCCACTCAGTGGCCGCAGCAGAATGCACTCCCCTTGACCAAAGTACAGTCGTATACTGTACACAGCACACAGAGAAACATGATATATATACTGCACACAACACTCAGAGAAACATATGATATATACTGCACACAGCACACAGAGAAACATATGATATATACTGCACACAACACACAGAGAAACATGATATATACTGTACACAGCACACAGAGAAACATATGATATATACTGCACACAGCACACTGAGAAACATGATATATACTGCACACAACACACAGAGAAACATGATATATACTGCACACAGCACACAGAGAAACATATGATATATACTGCACACAACACACAGAGAAACATGATTTATACTGCACACAACACACAGAGAAACATGATATATACTGCACACAGCACACAGAGAAACATATGATATATACTGCACACAACACACAGAGAAACATATGATATATACTGCACACAACACACAGAGAAACATATGATATATACTGCACATAACACACAGAGAAACATGATATATACTGCACACAACACACAGAGAAACATATGATATATACTGCACACAACACACAGAGAAACATGATATATACTGCACACAGAGAAACATGATATATACTGCACACAGCACACAGAGAAACATGATATATACTGCACACAACACACAGAGAAACATATGATATATACTGCACACAACACACACAGAGAAACATGATATACGAGGGTTGTTCAATTTAAGATGACACTAGGCTTGCCGTTTGAAAACGAAGCAACGCACAGAAAAATGTTTATACCAAACACAACTTTAAAGTTTACCTGATTAGCATGCAGAAAATAAAGTTGACATCATGACGCAACTCGGAGTATGACGTAATTACAAATGTGTTTCAAATAGCTGAGCCTGAAAAAAATGGACGTCACCAATGAGCAATTTCGTTTCTACACTTTCACAAGGCTACAACTTGGTGACGATTGTAGGAAGATACACGCAGATTTGCAAGCTGTTTACGGAACGGATTGTGTGTCTTACCGCACAGTTTGCAGGTGGGTCAAACAATTAGGAGCAGGTAGAGTGCCATCTGATTGGGGTAATCGTGCAGAGCGAGCTTTACCAGCTCGGAACGAACAAAACATTGCATATGTGAAAAGACTGATAGAGGAGGATCCACATTCGACTGTGCGGGAATTAAGCGAGGCATGTGAGCTTTCAATTGGCACCATTAACAACATTCTGCACAAAGACCTTCACATGAGAAAACTGGCTGCAAGATGGGTGCCACATCTCTTAAGTGATGATCAGAAGCAGCAGCGGGTGGCATGTTCACGCAAACTGCTCGATGAGTTTGAGCCCAACGGGCCAAAACGACTGTGTGACTTAGTGACGGGAGATGAGAGTTGGCTCACATTCTACGGCATCCCCAACAAACGCTGCAACCGCATGTGGGTTGGCCCTGATGGAGACCGACCAGTTGTTCTTCGCCCAGGATTCCAGAGTCGCAAGCGACTGTTTTCTATTTTTTTTCAACACGCAAGGCCTTGTGGCAATTGACATTTTGCCTGAGAAATCAACAATCACTGCCTCCTACTATACCCAAGTTGTGCTCCCCAAAGTTGTAGGAAAAATCCATGAGCAGCGCCCAACCGTCGGCACCCAGAGGACCCTTCTTCTGCATGACAATGCCAGTGCCCATAAGGCGAAGGTCACCACAACCTTCCTGAGCGAGCAAGGGATCCAAGTTTTGGACCACCCACCCTACAGCCCCGACTTGGCCCCATGCGACTTCTGGCTGTTCCCTGTTCTGAAGGAAAAGCTCGCTGGGCGTAAGTTTGACCGGGTACAAGACCTCGCCAAAGCCGTAAGATCAGAGTTGTCTGGTCTGCCTAAAACCGACTATCAGAGGGCGCTTGAGAATTGGCGTAGGAGGCTTGAACTTTGCATCCTAGCCAACGGAGAATACTTCGAGGGGATGTAAAAGTTTCAAGTTGCTGAGATGAGAGGTACGTTTTTTAAGGGGGTGGTGACATCTTAAATTGAACAACCCTCGTATACTGCACACAACACACAGAGAAACATATGATTTATACTGCACACAGCACACGGAGAAACATATGATATATACTGCACACGGCACACAGAGCGAAATTATCCTTTCAATACTTTACATGCACAAGAAGAAACACATCATGTACACTAACAGTTTATCTTTATTACATGAAGGTCACACACCTGGCTCCCCTACCACTGTGACTGTTATAGGCCACCTTTACCTTTACTACATGAAGGTCACACACCTGGCTCCCCTACCACTGTGACTGTTACAGGCCACCTTTATCTTTACTACATGAAGGTCACACACCCAGCTCCCCTACCACTGTGACTGTTACAGGCCACCTTTACCTTTACTACATGAAGGTCACACACCCAGCTCCCCTACCACTGCGACTGTTACAGGCCATCTTTACCTTTACTACATGAAGGTCACACACCTGGCTCCCCTACCACTGTGATTGTTACAGGCCACCTTTACCTTTACTACATGAAGGTCACACACCTGGCTCCCCTACCACTGTGACTGTTACAGGCCACCTTTATCTTTACTACATGAAGGTCACACACCCAGCTCCCCTACCACTGTGACTGTTACAGGTAACCTTTACCTTTACTACATGAAGGTCACACACCTGGCTCCCCTACCACTGTGACTGTTACAGGCCACCTTTATCTTTACTACATGAAGGTCACACACCCAGCTCCCCTACCACTGTGACTGTTATAGGCCACCTTTACCTTTACTACATGAAGGTCACACACCTGGCTCCCCTACCACTGTGACTGTTACAGGCCACCTTTACCTTTACTACATGAAGGTCACACACCTGGCTCCCCTACCACTGTGACTGTTATAGGCCACCTTTACCTTTACTACATGAAGGTCACACACCTGGCTCCCCTACCACTGTGACTGTTACAGGCCACCTTTACCTTTACTACATGAAGGTCACACACCTGGCTCCCCTACCACTGTGACTGTTACAGGCCACCTTTACCTTTACTACATGAAGGTCACACACCTGGCTCCCCTACCACTGTGACTGTTACAGGCCACCTTTACCTTTACTACATGAAGGTCACACACCTGGCTCCCCTACCACTGTGACTGTTACAGGCCACCTTTACCTTTACTACATGAAGGTCACACACCTGGCTCCCCTACCACTGTGACTGTTACAGGCCACCTTTATCTTTACTACATGAAGGTCACACACCTGGCTCCCCTACCACTGTGACTGTTACAGGCCACCTTTATCTTTACTACATGAAGGTCACACACCTGGCTCCCCTACCACTGTGACTGTTACAGGCCACCTTTACCTTTACTACATGAAGGTCACACACCTGGCTCCCCTACCACTGTGACTGTTATAGGCCACCTTTACCTTTACTACATGAAGGTCACACACCTGGCTCCCCTACCACTGTGACTGTTACAGGTCACCTTTACCTTTATTACATGAAGGTCACACACCTGGCTCCCCTACCACTGTGACTGTTACAGGCCACCTTTATCTTTACTACATGAAGGTCACACACCTGGCTCCCCTACCACTGACTGTTACAGGTCACCTTTATCTTTACTACATGAAGGTCACACACCTGGCTCCCCTACCACTGTGACTGTTACAGGCCACCTTTATCTTTACTACATGAAGGTCACACACCTGGCTCCCCTACCACTGTGACTGTTACAGGCCACCTTTACCTTTACTACATGAAGGTCACACACCTGGCTCCCCTACCACTGTGACTGTTACAGGTCACCTTTACCTTTACTACATGAAGGTCACACACCTGGCTCCCCTACCACTGTGACTGTTACAGGCCACCTTTACCTTTACTACATGAAGGTCACACACCTGGCTCCCCTACCACTGTGACTGTTACAGGCCACCTTTATCTTTACTACATGAAGGTCACACACCTGGCTCCCCTACCACTGTGACTGTTACAGGCCACCTTTACCTTTACTACATGAAGGTCACACACCTGGCTCCTCTACCACTGACTGTTACAGGAACATCTTTATTTTACCTCTATTACATGAAGGTCACACACCTGGCTCTATTACATGAAGGTCACACACCTGGCTCTATTACATGAAGGTCACACACCTGGCTCCCCCACCACAGACACAGACAGGCACAGACAGACAGGTAAGTAGAACATCACCTGGAAGCCTGCAGTGTCCATCCCATAATAAGGCTACATGGCACAGTGAAGATGACAGACACAGACAGACACAGACACAGACAGACAGGCACAGACAGACACCGACAGACACACACAGACAGACAGACAGACAGGTAAGTAGAACATCACCTGGAGGCCTGCAGTGTCCATCCCATAATAGCGCTACATGACACAGTGAAGATGACAGACACAGACTGACAAACACAGACCGACAGACAAACAGGCACAGGCAGACAGGCATAGACACTGACAGACAGACAGACAGACAGGTAAGTAGAACATCACCTGGAGGCCTGCAGGGTCCATCCAATAACAGCGCTACATGGCACAGTGAAGATGACAGACACGGACAGACAGACACACACACACACACACACACACACACACACACACACACACACACAGAAGCACAGACAGACAAAGACACAGACAGGCACAGACAGACAGACAGGTAAACGGAACATCACCTGGAGGCCTGCAGGGTCCATCCAATAACAGCACTACATGGCACAGTGAAGATGACATCTTTAGAGGCAGAGTCGACCAGTACAATGGTGTCAGCCGCAATGGCCCAAAATACACTCCACCTGCATCGAACTGCCCATATCTTCCACCTGGTAAGTAATAATAATAACAATAATAATAACAATAATAATAATATAATAATGATAATTACAATGTTAATTAATATTATTACTGATGACTGGTCAACATCAAACCCAAAAGGACAATGAAACGTGTATGGCATGACAGACATCAACTAGCCCATGGCACAAACCTGGACCAAGTGTTGACGTCAACCTGCTGTTGTCCATGTACATGGTATACATACTGTACACTGTGTAGATATGTGGGTGAAGAGAACAAAGTGTGGGTGAAGAGAACAAAGTGTGGGTAAAGAGAAGAGCAAAGTGTGGGTGAAGAGAACAAAGTGTGGGTGAAGAGAGCTAAGTGTGGGTGAAGAGAACAAAGTGTGGGTGAAGAGAACAAAGTGTGGGTGAAGAGAGCTAAGTGTGGGTGAAGAGAACAAAGTGTGGGTGAAGAGAGCTAAGTGTGGGTGAAGAGAACAAAGTGTGGGTGAAGAGAGCTAAGTGTGGGTGAAGAGAACAAAGTGTGGGTGAAGAGAGCTAAGTGTGGGTGAAGAGAACAAAGTGTGGGTGAAGAGAGCTAAGTGTGGGTGAAGAGAACAAAGTGTGGGTGAAGAGAAGAGCAAAGTGTGGGTGAAGAGAACAAAGTGTGGGTGAAGAGAGCTAAGTGTGGGTGAAGAGAACAAAGTGTGGGTGAAGAGAGCTAAGTGTGGGTGAAGAGAACAAAGTGTGGGTGAAGAGAGCTAAGTGTGGGTGAAGAGAACAAAGTATGGGTGAAGAGAGCTAAGTGTGGGTGAAGAGAACAAAGTGTGGGTGAAGAGAGCTAAGTGTGGGTGAAGAGAACAAAGTGTGGGTGAAGAGAAGAGCAAAGTGTGGGTGAAGAGAACAAAGTGTGGGTGAAGAGAACAAAGTGTGGGTGAAGAGAGCTAAGTGTGGGTGAAGAGAACAAAGTGTGGGTGAAGAGAGCTAAGTGTGGGTGAAGAGAACAAAGTGTGGGTGAAGAGAGCTAAGTGTGGGTGAAGAGAACAAAGTATGAGTGAAGAGAGCTAAGTGTGGGTGAAGAGAACAAAGTGTGGGTGAAGAGAAGAGCAAAGTGTGGGTGAAGAGAACAAAGTGTGGGTGAAGAGAGCTAAGTGTGGGTGAAGAGAACAAAGTGTGGGTGAAGAGAAGAGCAAAGTGTGGGTGAAGAGAACAAAGTGTGGGTGAAGAGAGCTAAGTGTGGGTGAAGAGAACAAAGTGTGGGTGAAGAGAACAAAGTGTGGGTGAAGAGAACAAAGTGTATGTATGTGGGTGAAGAGAACAAAGTGTATGTATGTGGTTGAAGAGAACAAAGTGTGGGTGAAGAGAACAAAGTGTGGGTGAAGAGAACAAAGTGTGGGTGAAGAGAGCTAAGTGTGGGTGAAGAGAACAAAGTGTGGGTGAAGAGAGCTAAGTGTGGGTGAAGAGAACAAAGTGTGGGTGAAGAGAGCTAAGTGTGGGTGAAGAGAACAAAGTGTGGGTGAAGAGAGCTAAGTGTGGGTGAAGAGAACAAAGTGTGGGTGAAGAGAGCTAAGTGTGGGTTAAGAGAACAAAGTGTGGGTGAAGAGAACAAAGTGTATGTATGTGGGTGAAGAGAACAAAGTGTGGGTGAAGAGAACAAAGTGTGGGTGAAGAGAAGAGCAAAGTGTGGGTGAAGAGAACAAAGTGTGGGTGAAGAGAACAAAGTGTATGTATGTGGGTGAAGAGAACAAAGTGTATGTATGTGGGTGAAGAGAACAAAGTGCATGTATGTGGGTGAAGAGAACAAAGTGTATGTATGTGGGTGAAGAGAACAAAGTGTGGGTGAAGAGAACAAAGTGCATGTATGTGGGTGAAGAGAACAAAGTGTATGTATGTGGGTGAACAGAACAAAGTGTATGTATGTGGGTGAACAGAACAAAGTGTGGGTGAAGAGAACAAAGTGTCATATGTGGATGAAGAGAACAAAGTGTGGGTGAAGAGAACAAAGTGTATGTATGTGGGTGAAGAGAACAAAGTGTATGTTGTGGTGAAGAGAACAAAGTGTATGTATGTGGGTGAACAGAACAAAGTGTATGTATGTGGGTGAAGAGAACAAAGTGTATGTGGTGAAGAGAACAAAGTGTATGTATGTGGGTGAACAGAACAAAGTGTGGGTGAAGAGAACAAAGTGTATGTATGTGGTGAAGAGAACAAAGTGTGGGTGAAGAGAACAAAGTGTATGTATGTGGGTGAAGAGAACAAAGTGTAGGTATGTGGGTGAACAGAACAAAGTGTATGTATGTGGGTGAACAGAACAAAAGTGTGGGTGAAGAGAACAAAGTGTATGTATGTGGGTGAAGAGAACAAAGTGTATGTATGTGGGTGAACAGAACAAAGTGTGGGTGAAGAGAACAAAGTGTAGTGGTAATGTGTGGGTGAAGAGAACAAAGTGTATGTATGTGGGTGAAGAGAACAAAGTGTGGGTGAAGAGAACAAAGTGTATGTATGTGGGTGAAGAGAACAAAGTGTATGTATGTGGGTGAAGAGAACAAAGTGTGGGTGAAGAGAACAAAGTGTATGTATGTGGGTGAAGAGAACAAAGTGTATGTATATGGGTGAACAGAACAAAGTGTATGTATGTGGGTGAACAGAACAAAGTGTATGTATGTGGGTGAACAGAACAAAGTGTACGTATGTGGGTGAAGAGAACAAAGTGTATGTATTGGGTGAACAGAACAAAGTTGTGGGTGAAGAGAACAAAGTGTATGTATGTGGGTGAAGAGAACAAAGTGTGGGTTGAAGAGAACAAAGTGTATGTATGTGGGTGAAGAGAACAAAGTGTGGTGAATGAAACAAAGTGTTGTATGAACAGAACAAAGTGTAGTATGTGGGTGAAGAGAACAAAGTGTACAGTATGTGGGTGAAGAGAACAAAGTGTATGTATGTGGGTGAAGAGAACAAAGTGTATGTATGGTGAAAAAAGAGTATGTATGGGGTGAAGAGAACAAAGTGTATGTATGTGGGTGAAGAGAACAAAGTGTACGTATGTGGGTGAAGAGAACAAAATGTGGGTGAAGAGAACAAAGTGTATGTATGTGGGTGAACAGAACAAAGTGTATGTATGTGGGTGAAGAGAACAAAGTGTATGTATGTGGGTGAAGAGAACAAAGTGTATGTATGTGGGTGAAGAGAACAAAGTGTATGTATGTGGGTGAAGAGAACAAAGTGTATGTATGTGGGTGTAAGAGAACAAAATGTATGTATGTGGGTGAAGAAAACAAAGTGTATGTATGTGGGTGAAGAGAACAAAGTGTGGGTGAAGAGAACAAAGTGTATGTATGTGGGTGAAGAGAACAAAGTGAAGTATGTATGTGGGTGAAGAGAACAAAGTGTATGTATGTGGGTGAAGAGAACAAATGTATGTATGTGGGTGAAGAGAACAAAGTGTATGTATGTGGGTGAAGAGAACAAAGTGTATGTGGGTGAAGAGAACAAAGTGTGTATGTATGTGGGTGAAGAGAACAAAGTGTATATGTATGTAGGTGAAGAGAACAAAGTGTATGTATGTGGTGTGAACAGAACAAAGTGTATGTATGTGGGTGAACAGAACAAAGTGTGTGGGTGAAGAGAACAAAGTGTACATATGTGGATGAAGAGAACAAAGTGTGGGTGAAGAGAACAAAGTGTATGTATGTGGGTGAAGAGAACAAAGCGTATGTATGTGGGTGAAGAGAACAAAGTGTATGTATGTGGGTGAACAGAACAAAGTGTATGTGGGTGAACAGAACAAAGTGTATGTATGTGGGTGAACAGAACAAAGTGTGGGTGAAGAGAACAAAGTGTATGTGGATGAAGAGAACAAAGTGTGGGTGAAGAGAACAAAGTGTGCGTATGTGGGTGAAGAGAACAAAGTGTATGTATGTGGGTGAAGAGAACAAAGTGTATGTATGTGGGTGAAGAGAACAAAATGTATGTATGTGGGTGAAGAAAACAAAGTGTATGTATGTGGGTGAAGAAAACAAAGTGTATGTATGTGGGTGAAGAGAACAAAGTGTATGTATGTGGGTGAAGAGAACAAAGTGTACATGAGTGGGTGCATACCTGAACATTCCAGACCAGCGCCCCCTTGGTGTGCATGTCCGGCACCACTTTGTGTTTGGTCTTCTCCTTCTTCCGCCCACTGCCCAGCGCAAACTTGCCTGTGAACACACAGACACTTTACTGGTCCATAGTACATGGCATCAACACATCTCACACATTTACACATCACACACATCAACACATCACACACATCAACACATCTCACACATTTACACATGACACACACCAACACATCACACACATCAACACACACACACACACCTTCACACAACACACACACCATCACACAAACACACACACCATCACACAACACACACACACTGCCACACAACACACATCACATACATTTACACAACACACATGCATACAATCACACAAGCACACACATTTATACATTACACATATGTTCACAAAACATGCACACCTTCACACAACATACATACTCTCGCAATGCACACACCTTTACACAATACACACAAACACATCAACACAACATATGAACAGGAAATCATTACATACCTGCTACAACATTTCTGCCTTTGCATTGTCAAATGTAAAATGCACCCTAACCTTTGCATCGTCAAATACAAAATGCACCCTAACCTTAGCATCGTCAAATGTAAAATGCACCCTAACCTTAGCATTGTCAAATGTAAAGCGCACCCTAACCTTAGCATCGTCAAATGTAAAATGCAACCTAACCTTAGCATTGTCAAATGTAAAATGCACCCTAACCTTTGCATCGTCAAATGTAAAATGCACCCTACCCTTAGCATTGTCAAATGTAAAATACACCCTAATCTTTGCATCGTCAAATGTAAAATGCACCCTACCTTTGCACTGTCAAATGTAAAATGCACCCTAATCCTTAGCATCGTCAAATGTAAAATGCACCCTATCCTTTGCACTGTCAAATATAAAATGCACCCTAACCTTTGCATCTGTCAAATGTAAAATGCATCCTACCTTTGCACTGTCAAATATAAAATGCACCCTAACCTTTGCACTGTCAAATGTAAAATGCACCCTAACCTTTGCACTGTCAAATGTAAAATGCACCCTAACCTTTCATCGTCAAATATAAAATGCACCCTAACCTTGCATCGTCAAATGTAAAATGTACCGCTAACCTTTGCACTGTCAAATGTAAAATGCACCCTAACCTCAGCATCGCCAAATGTAAAATGCCCTAACCCTTAGCATCGTCAAATGTAAAATGCACCCTAACCTCAGCATCGTCAAATGTAAAATGCACCCTACCCTTAGCATCGTCAAATGTAAAATGCACCCTAACCTATGCATGTCAAATGTAAAATGCACCCAACCTTTGCACTGTCAAATGTAAAATGCACCCTAACCTTTGCATCTGTCATATGTAAAATGCACCCTAACCTTTGCATTGTCAAATGTAAAATGCACCCTAACCTTTACACTGTCAATGTAAAATACACCCTAACCCTAGCACTGTCAAATGTAAAATACACCCTAACCTTAGCACTGTCAAATGTAAAATACACCCTAACCTTGCACTGTCAAACGTAAAATACACCCTAACCTGAGCATCGTCAAATGTAAAATGTACCCTAACCTTTGCACTGTCAAATGTAAAATACACCCTAACCTCAGTATCGTCAAATGTAAAATACACCCTAACCTTTGCATCGTCAAATGTAAAATGTACCCTAACCTTTGCACGTCAAATGTAAAATACACCCTAACCTCAGTATCGTCAAATGTAAAATGCACCCTAACCTTTGCATCGTCAAATGTAAAATACACCCTAACCTTAACACTGTCAAATGTAAAATAACCCTAACCTTTGCACTGTCAAATGTAAAGCGCACCCTAACCTCAGTATCATCAAATGTAAAATACACCCTAACCTTTGCACTGTCAAATGTAAAGGCACCCTAACCTCAGTATCGTCAAATGTAAAATACACCCTAACCTTTGCACTGTCAAATGTAAAGCGCACCCTAACCTCAGTATCGTCAAATGTAAAATACACCCTAACCTTAACACTGTCAAATGTAAAATACACCCTAACCTTAACACTGTCAAATGTAAAATACACCCTAACCTTAGCACTGTCAAATGTAAAAACACCCTAACCTTAACACTGTCAAATGTAAAATACACCCTAACCTTAACACTGTCAAATGTAAAATACACCCTAACCTTAGCACTGTCAAATGTAAAATACACCCTAACCTTAGCACTGTCAAATGTAAAATACACCCTAACCTTAGCACTGTCAAATGTAAAATACACCCTAACCTTAACACTGTCAAATGTAAAATACACCCTAACCTTAGCACTGTCAAATGTAAAATACACCCTAACCTTAACACTGTCAAATGTAAAATACACCCTAACCTTAACACTGTCAAATGTAAAATACACCCTAACCTTAACACTGTCAAATGTAAAATACACCCTAACCTTAACACTGTCAAATGTAAAATACACCCTAACCTTAACACTGTTAAATGTAAAATACACCCTAACCTTAACACTGTCAAATGTAAAATACACCCTAACCTTAACATTGTCAAATGTAAAATACACCCTAACCTTAACACTGTCAAATGTAAAATACACCCTAACCTTAACACTGTCAAATGTAAAATACACCCTAACCTTAACACTGTCAAATGTAAAATACACCCTAACCTTAACACTGTCAAATGTAAAATACACCCTGACCTTAACATTGTCAAATGTAAAATACACCCTAACCTTAACACTGTCAAATGTAAAATACACCCTAACCTTAACACTGTCAAATGTAAAATACACCCTAACCTTAACACTGTCAAATGTAAAATACACCCTAACATTAACACTGTCAAATGTAAAATACACCCTAAACACTGTCAAATGTAAAATACACCCTAACCTTAACACTGTCAAATGTAAAATACACCCTAACCTTAACACTGTCAAATGTAAAATAACCCTAAACCTTAGCATTTGTTTGCCCATTTCACACAGTCATACTGACAATCACTCTGCTATTTACTGTTTAAAACTACAGGGAAAAGATTTATTTCATACACCAACACAGCTGTCATTTAGCCCTACAGTCACACACAGAGCATGCAGTGTTTCCTACACACACAGCACAGGTCTCTTGTGTTTTCTACATGACACCTGGTACAGTCAACAGCTGGTAACTTCACTCAGATCACAACAACAGTGCTGGACAGACTGCTAGGGTAGATGGCCTGACAAAGTTTCAACTGCAGTGGTGGAATTGTATCAAGATGGGGGAGAGACACAGAGAGATTGGAGATGGTGTGGTACGATATTACATGTGGTGTGGTATGATATTACATGGCATTCTTTCTCTGTCTGTCCTACCAACAGCATTGTCTCTTTCTCTGTCTGTCGTACAACCCTGTTCTTCTCTGCTGTGTACCTGACATACACACACACTTACTGAGTTTGGATCCAGAATCCATGGCGTTGTTGGTGGAAAAGTTGGTGGCCAGGTCTTTGAGGTATTCATGTCTTGTTCGCTGGGCCATTGTGCGGAACTTCTCTGACTTGTGAGCTGCGTTCTCTGCATTGATGACTGAAAACATACACATGTCATGTCATTGTCCATTGTGATGACTGAAAACATACACACGTCATGTCATTGACCATAGTGATGACTGAAAACAACACATGTCATGCCATTGTCCATTAGTGATGACTGAAAACAATACACACGTCATGTCATTGTCCATAGTGATGACTGAAAACATACACACGTCACGCTCATTGTCCATAGTGATGACTGAAAACATACACACGTCATCGCATTGTCCATAGTGATGACTGAAAACATACACACGTCATGTCATTGTCCATAGTGATGACTGAAAACAATATGTCATGTCATTGTCCATAGTGATGACTGAAAACATACACACGTCATGTCATGTCCATAGTGATGACTGAAAACACACACGTCATGTCATTGTCCATAGTGATGACTGAAAACATACACATGTCATGTCATGTCCATAGTGATGACTGAAAACATACACACGTCATGTCACTGTCCATAGTGATGACTGAAAACATACATGTCATGTCATTGTCCATAGTGATGACTGAAAACATACACACGTCATGTCACTGTCCATAGTGATGACTGAAAACATACACACGTCATGTCATGTCCATAGTGATGACTGAAAACATACACATGTCATGTCATTGTCCATAGATGATGACTGAAAACATACACACGTCATGTCATTGTCCATAGTGATGACTGAAAACATACATGTCATGTCACTGTCCATAGTGATGACTGAAAACATACACACTGTCATGTCACTGTCCATAGTGATGACTGAAAACATTACACACGTCATGTCACTGTCCATAGTGATGACTGAAAACATTCACACGCCATGTCATGTTCATAGTGATGACTGAAAACATACATATGTCATGTCATTCCCCACATGTGATACAAAACAAACACATGTCATGTCATTCTCCACATGATGACTACAAAACAACACATGTCATGTCATTCTCCACATGATGACTACAAAACAACACATGTCATGTCATTCTACCACACTGATGACTACAAAACAACACACATGTCATTCCCCACACTGATGACTACAAAACAACACATGTCATGTCATTCTCCACACTGATGACTACAAAACAACACACATGTCATGTCATTCTCCACACTGATGACAACAAAACAACACAATGTCATGTCATCCACACTGATGACTAGCAAAACAACACATGTCATGTCATTCTCCACACTGATGACTACAAAACAACACACATGTCATGTCATTTCTCCACTACTGATGACTACAAAACAACACATGTCATGTCATTCTCCACACTGATGACTACAAAACAACACACATGTCATGTCATTCTCCACACTGATGACAACAAAACAACACATGTCATGTCATTCTCCACACTGATGACTACAAAACAACACATGTCATGTCATTCTCCACACTGATGACTACAAAACAACACACATGTCATGTCATTCTCCACACTGATGACTACAAAACAAACACATGTCATGTCATTCTCCACACTGATGACTACAAAACAACACACATGTCATGTCATTCTCCACACTGATGACAACAAAACAACACACATGTCATGTCATTCTCCACACTGATGACAACAAAACAACACATGTCATGTCATTCTCCACACTGATGACATACAAAACAACACACATTGTCATTCTCCACACTGATGACTACAAAACAACACATGTCATTCATTCTCCACACTGATGACATACAAAACAACACATGTCATGTCATTCTCCACACTGATGACTACAAAACAACACAGTCATGTCATTCTCCACACTGATGACAACAAAACAACACATGTCATGTCATTCTCCACACTGATGACTACAAAACAACACATCATGTCATTCTCCACACTGATGACTACAAAACAACACATGTCATGTCATTCTCCACACTGATGACAACAAAACAACACATGTCATGTCATTCTCCACATGATGACTACAAAACAACACAGTCATGTCATTCTCCACACTGATGACAACAAAACAACACATGTCATGTCATTCTCCACACTGATGACTAAAAACAACACACGTCATGTCATTCTCCACACTGATGACAACAAAACAACACATGCCATGTCATTCTACACACTGATGACTACAAAACAACACACATGTCATGTCATTCTCCACACTGATGACTACAAAACAACACATGTCATGTCATTCTCCACACTGATGACAACAAAACAACACACATGTCATGTCATTCTCCACACTGATGACAACAAAACAACACACATGTCATGTCATTCTCCACACTGATGACTACAAAACAACACACATGTCATGTCATTCTCCACACTGATGACAACAAAACAACACACATGTCATGTCATTCTCCACACTGATGACTACAAAACAACACATCATGTCATTCTCCATACTGATGACTACAAAAACACAGTAGTCATCTCCTATATGACACAAACACACGTCATGTCATTCTACCACACTGATGACTACAAAACAACACACATGTCATTCTCCATACTGATGACTACAAAACAACACACGTGTCATGTCATTCTCCATATTGATGACTACAAAACAACACATGTCATGTCATTCTACACACTGATGACTACAAATTACAACTTGCAGCCATAAGTCTACTCACTACTGATTGACTACGAATCTTACACCGTGCATGTACATTCTCCATTGATGCTACTGATACAAGCATGTACTTCTGCACATATGAGATAAATTCCCAGCTTAGTGTTCTGATAGAGTTACTTGCCGATGTCAGAGAATTCCACCAGCTTAGTGTTCTGATAAAGATTACTTCTGGCCATGAGAAAATCCACCAGCTTTAGTGTCTGATAAGGCTTACTTCTGGCAATGAGAAAATCCACCAGCTTTAGTGTACTGATGAAGGCTTACTTCTGGCCATGAGAAAATCCACCAGCTTTAGTCACTGATGAAGGCTTACTTCTGGCAATGAGAAAATCCACCAGCTTTAGTGTACTGATGAAGGCTTACTTCTGGCCATGAGAAAATCCACCAGCTTTAGTGTACTGATGAAGGCTTACTTCTGGCCATGAGAAAATCCACCAGCTTTAGTGCACTGATGAAGGCTTACTTCTGGCCATGAGAAAATCCACCAGCTTTAGTGTACTGATGAAGGCTTACTTCTGGCCATGAGAAAATCCACCAGCTTTAGTGTACTGATGAAGGCTTACTTCTGGCCATGAGAAAATCCACAGCTTTAGTGTCTGATGAAGGACTTACTTCTGGCCATGAGAAAATCCACTCAGCTTTAGTGTACTGATAAAGATTTATTTCTGGCCAGAGAAAATCCACCAGCTTTAGTGTACTGATAAAGGTTACTTTTGGCCATCAGAAAATCCACACTATGACTGATTGGTTATGTGAATCCACCACTTGGGTTGATAGGGACATACATTTGGCCATAAGAATCCACCAACTTTGGTGTTCTGATACGGACTTACTTCTGGCCATGAGAAAATCCACCAGCTTCAGTGTCATGATAGGGACTTACTTTTGGCCATGAGGAAATCCACAAACTCTGGGGACTTGACAAAATCTCCACTGTCTGGGATAGGAGGACCAAACGGAGGAACATCTTTTGATCTGGTGACTGCAATGCTGAAACACACACACACACACATACACTTTAGTCAATAAGGTGACTGCATTGATGTAAAACACACACACACACACACAAACACTTTGATACAATTAGGTCGACTGCAATGATGAAAACACACACACACACACATACACTTTGAGTCAATAAGGTGACTGCATTGATGTAAACACACAACACACACACTTTGAATACAATTAGGTCACTGCAATGCTGAAACACACACACACACACACACACAATACACTTTGAGTCAATAAGGTGACTGCATTGATGTAAAACACACACACACACACTTTGAATACAATTAGGTCACTGCAATGCTGAAACACACACACACACACACACACATACACTTTTGAGTCAATAAGGTGACTGCATTGATGTAAAACACACACACACACTTTGAATACAATTAGGTCACTGCAATGCTGAAAACAACACACACACACACAACACACACACTAGATCAAACAGTCTCTCTTGTATCACACTCATCTCTTTGATACAATTGGTCACTGCATGTGAAACACAACACACAACACACACACACACACACACACAACACACACACAACACAAACAATCACACACACACACAACAACACACACAAACTATCCTCCCATCTCTCTCTCTGAGTAATGACTCACATGTGAAACACCAACATATGCACCACACACATAACACACACACAAACATTACACACACACACAACATATGCACACACACACATACATCACACACAAACACAACGTACACACTTGAGTAAATTTGGTCACTGCAATACTGAAACACACACACCACACAACACACATTGAGTACACAATTACATCCACACTCAAACACAATTACAACTTTGAGTACATTGGTGACTGCAATTGAAACACACACTCACAACATTAGTACAATTAGGCATTGCAATTTCAACACTACACAATCATATAGTTCTGTTTGGGTGACACAGTGTATGAATATACACACTGTAATACATGTGTTTACTGTTTGGGACACCTTAACGAATGATATTTACCTGTATAGTGTTTCTCTGTGTTGGGGTGGGCACCTTAACGATGATGATATTTACCTGTATGCGTATTCTCTGTGTTGGGGTGGGACACCTTAACGATGATGATATTTTACCTGTATGTGTGTTCTCTGTGTTGGGGTGGGACACCTTAACGATGATGATATATTTACCTGTATGCGTTTCTCTGTGTTGGGGTGGGACACCTTAACGATGATGATATATTTACCTGTATCGTGTGTTCTCTGTGTTGGGTGGGACACCTTAACGATGATATATTTACCTGTATCGTGGGGTTCTCTGTGTTGGGGTGGGACACCTTAACGATGATGATATATTTACCTGTATCGTGTGTTCTCTGTGTTGGGTGGGACACCTTAACGATGATGATGATTTACCTGTATCGTGTGTTCTCTGTGTTGGGAAGGGACACCTTAACGATGATGATATATTTACCTGTATCGTGTGATTCTCTGTGTTGGGTGGGACACCTTAACGATGATGATATATTTACCTGTATCGTGTGTTCTCTGTGTTGGGTGGGACCCTTAACGATGATGATTATTTACCTGTATGTGTGTTCTCTGTGTTGGGTGGGACACCTTAACGATGATGATTTTTTACCTGTATCGTGTGTTCTCTGTGTTGGGGTGGGACACCTTAACGATGATGATATATTTACCTGTATCGTGTTCTCTGTGTTGGGGTGGGACACCTTAACGATGATGAAGACATGCTGGAACTGTGAGCGCACAGTGCGGGGAGAGAAGGCTGGGCCCCGGGCTCTTGGAACACGATGGTCACAATGTCGTTTCCTATGTGACGCTTACGCAGCAACTGAAAGGTACACAGTACACTGTCAGACACTGAAATCACAACGCCTACATTGACACAACACAAAGATAACATACGCAACACAAAGATAACAGACATAACACAAAGATAACACACACACAACACAAAGATAACACACAAAACACAAAGATAACATACAACACAAAGTCCAACAGTATAAGTATCTGTACAAAACACTATCATCACAACGCATACAGCAACACAACACAAAGATAAATTCAACACAACGGTAAGTCCAACAGTGCGACATGTACCTGTACGAAACACAACGATTACAATGTGTACAGCAACACAAAGATAACACATACGACACAAAGACAACACATACAACACAAAGATAACATACAACACAAAGATAACACATACAACACAAAAATAACACATACAACACAAAGATAGGTCCAGCAGTATGACAAATAACTGTGCAAAACAGCAACAATGTCTTTTTATGTGACATTTATAGAGCAAACGAAAGGAACATCATGATGATGATGATGACGACGACGATGACGATGACGATGATACAGAGATAATACCTTTCTTATGTAACATTCATATAGCAAGTGAAAGGATGATGATGATGCTGATGACGATGATACAGAGATAATACCTTTCTTATGTAACATTCATATAGCAAGAAAGGAGGAGGATGATGATGATGATGATGATGATGATGATGATACAGCAACAATATCTTTCTTATGTGATGTTATATAGCAAGTGGAAGGAACATGATGATGATGATGATGATGATGATGATGATGATGATGATAACAGGGACAACTTGGGGTTGTTGTTTTTATGTCACGTTTACACAGCAAGTGAACAGAACATGGAAAAACATGATGATGAGATGACGATGACGATGATGATTATGATGATGATGATGATGATGATACAGGGACAACTTGGTTGTTTTTTTAAATGTCACGTTTACACAGCAAGTGAACAGAACATGGAACAACATGATGATGATGATGATGATTATGATGATGATGATGATGACAATGACAACAATGATGATGATGATATTGTGACATTATCTTTTTTATTATGTGTCATCTACACAGCATGTGCAAGGAACATGAAACATGATGACGATGATGACATGGCACCTTTTTTCATGTGATGCTTACACTGCAAGTAAAAGGAACATGGAGCATCATGGTGATGAGGAGGAGCATGAAGACAACTATGATGACAACGATGATGACAACAACGACAATGATGATGATGATGAAGGCGATGACAACGAGACACTCACCTGTTGGTGGTTGTTAGGTGTAAAGGAAGAATGGTGGAGACATGGAACATGATTTCGTTGTTATTGAAGGAGGTGTAGTAGGAATGGAGGCCGGTGGTGTCCGCTGAAAATACACACACAGTAATCATGAAATAGGAAAAACACACACACATAATAATAATCAAACAAAAAGACAAAAACACACACACCAATAATAATCAAACAAAAAGACAAAAACACACACAATAATAATACAAACAAAAACAAACAAAAAACACACACAAATAATAATGAAAAAAAAAAAAACACACACACAATAATAATAATAAAAAAAAACAAAAACACACACACCAATAATAACAAAAAAAAAAAAAACACACACAAAATAATAATAAAAAAAAAACAAAAAACACACACAATAATAATAATAAAAAGAAAAAACAAACACACACAATAATAATAAACAAAATAACAAAAAACACACACAATAATAATAACAAAAAAATAACAAAAACACACAAATAATCAAAAAAGAGAAAAAACAAACACACACAATAATAATAAACAAAAAAACAAAAACACACACAATAACAATAATGAAAAAAAAAACAAAAACACACACACAACAATAATCAAAAAAAAAGACAAAAACACACACAAAACAATAAAATAAAAAAACAAAAAAAAACACAAAAATAAAAAAAAAAAAAAACACAAAAAAAACAAAAGACAAAAAAACAAACAATAAAAAAAAACAAAAAAAAAAAAAAAAAAAACAAAAAAAAAACAAAAAAAAAAAAAACAACAAAAAAAAAAAACACAAACAAAACAAAAAAAAACAAAAAAACAAATAATCAAAAAACAAAAAAACAAAAAAACAAACAAAAACAAAAAAAAAACAAACAAAAAACAAAAAACAAAAAAACAAAAAAAAAAAAAAACAAAAAAAAAAACAAAAAAAAAAACACAAAAAACAAACAAAACAAAAACACACAAAAAACAACAAAAACAAAAAAAACAAAAAACAAAAAAAAAAACAAACAAACACAAAAAAAAAAACAAAAAAAAAGAAAA
>CM060308.1:1404974-1409974 GCA_030674185.1 Monoplex corrugatus | reverse complement strand
AGACAAGCAGTGTAAAGAGAGCTGACAAAATAATTATGAGAAGCACCCAGGTAATGCCTAAAAGAGTGTTCTGAGCTTACGGTTTTTGTGCTTTGTATCTGCTTCTATGCTAGCTGAATGGGCAGCGCAAACTGTGTTAGATTTGGGAGATAATTCCTACGTGACTCTCAAGAGTTATGTTCTTTGATTAACATGTATTACTTTGTGCATAAACACACAGAAACCCTCCTTCTTCAGAGTGCCTTAACCCTTTGACTCCCTTACCCTATCTGCCAGCATCCTGCAATGTCAGCCATGACAGCAAAGCAAAAACTTAACCCTTTGACTCCCTTACCCTATCTGCCAGCATCCTGCAATGGCAGCCATGACAGCAAAGCAAAAACTTAACCCTTTGACTCCCTTACCCTATCTGCCAGCATCCTGCAATGTCAGCCATGACTGCAAAGCAAAAACTTAACCCTTTGACTCCCTTACCCTACCTGCCAGCATCCTGCAATGTCAGCCATTACAGCAAAGCAAAAACTTAACTCTTTGACTCCCTTACCCTATCTGCCAGCATCCTGCAATGTCAGCCATGACAGCAAAACAAAAGCTTAACTCTTTCATTCCATCATCCTATCCATCAGAGTGAAAAGGTCAAGTTTTTGCAGCCTATGGATGAGGCTGTGGGGAAGAAAGGGTCAAGCAGACGGTCTGCAGGAGGGCAAGGGTTCTTTGTCTTCTCCATCATGACAATGTCAAATGAACTGACAAGGCAAAAGCACATGTCTGTACAAAGCCAACCAATCACTGCAGGCAATGTCTACAGTTGCTATGGACAAGTTTGTGTCAACGCAGATGATTGGTTCATGACTTTTAAAATTGTTTAAAGCTTTGGATTGGTTTGTTTCAAATGTGGTCAAATTTCCTGTGAAAATACGCTTCAAGACCTTTCTACTAGAATGTATCATGATGGGGCCTTGTGTGGGTTGACAACCCAAATGGCTGCTCAAAAAATTTTGGTGTTGAAATGAACAAACTTTCCAGCAGTTTATCAATTCTGATTGCATTTTAAAGACATTTCCTGGTCAAATTTTATAAGGAATGTTTAGAAAATGTCAGACGAATGGATAGAGTCAAAGAAAAAAAATCTCAAAAATGTTTAGAAAATGTCCGATGAATGGTTAAAGAATAACAGCCAATAAAAAAAAAAATGTTAAATCGTCAAAACACCTAGACTGACCCATGTCACTTCTGTGAATCCTTACCAAGTTTTGGCTCAGTACAACTTTGGCCCCATTCATGAGAACTGGTCACATGTGGGTTGTGTGTGTGTGTGTGTGTGTGTGTGTGTGTGTGTGTGTGTGTGTGTGTGTGTGTGTGGTGTGTGTGTGTGTTGTGTGTGTTGATGTGTATTAAGAGAGATATATACATATATATATATATATTATATATGTATATATCATTTTACCCTGAGGAAGGCCAAGGGCCGAAATATTGGAGAAAATACTCAATGCCCTTGTTGATTGTCTTGGAAAATAAAGCGAAAACATCATGAGAAACCTAGAAGAAGACCCTGGATTAAAGGTTGGAGGGAAAACGATAAACAACATTCGATATACAGATGACACCGTGCTAATTGCAGAAAATGAAAGGGACCCACAAAACCTTGTGAATATACTAGAAATAGAAAGCAAAGGTAAGGGGTTGGAACTAAACAGCAGGAAGATTAAAGTCATGGTGATCAGTAAAAAACATGAAATCCCCTCATGCAAAATAACAGCAAATGGCACAACCTTGACACAGGTTTATAAGTTCAAATACCTGGAAACGGTCATTTCACCAGACGGCAGATGCACATCGGAAACAGCCGGCAGAATCGGCCAAGCCAAAACAGCATTCAAGAAGATGACAAGCATTCTTACCAACAAATGCCTATCAAATAACATCAGGAAGAGAGTTCTTGAATGTTATATAGAACCAATACTGTTGTATGGATGTGAGGCGTGGACAGTCATCAAGCAAAGCCAGAACAAGATTGAGGCAGCCGAGATGTGGTTTCTAAGAAGAATGTTAAGAGTTCCATGGACAGCAAAGAAAACAAACGAGGCAGTCTTGATGGAGGCAGACACAAGTAGATCATTCATAAGGAAGATCAGAAAAAGACAGGCAACATTTATAGGCCATTTTATGAGGAAGGGGGATTTGGAGCACCTGGTCACAACAGGAAAGCTGGAGGGAAAGAGAGCACCAGGTAGACCCAGGGAGAAAATGCTAGACGGACTTGCGGAGTGGCTGAAGACGAAGAGGGTGGAGGAGATGCTTGGGGCAACAAGAGATAGAAACAGGTGGAAGTCCATGATCGCCAACGCCATGTGGCAGGGCACCTGATGACGATGATGATGATGAGGCAAATAAAAACACAGTGGAAGAAAAACAACAGTGATCAAGTCAATCTGACTGTCTTTTCGTACAAATTAATTCCTGATAATGCTGACACTGTATTTCTCAGGGTCAGTTTGATCTTGAAGAAGTTTTGGTAGAAATAAAACTTGACGTTCATTGAAGACAACAGTAGCCTACTATAACAGTGAAAACACATTTCAAACATTGTCAGAGATTCATCAGAAATTCAAACATCATCTTCAAACAGTGCTGAATTTATGCTTTTTGAAGGGTCCATATGACCCTCAGCACACAGCTTTCCCTCCCAAATTATATTTTTATGACTCCCCAGTAATCCACTGCTGTGACCAAACTTTGGTGAAGATCCACCCATAAAGAACTGAGAAAGCCTTGGCCACATATTTCGCTCCCAGACAGGCACACAAACACACACACCTCCAGTTGATATGAAACAATCCCCCTTTTTATAAAAGGGGAAAAAAAGGAAATTTAATCCCTCCCCATACAATAATCCCTCCAGTACCAAGAGACTTACTTTTACAGTCCAGGCCCCCTCTGTACTTGTCAAAACCTTTTAACCTCACTTTCTGTCCAATGAGATTCAGAAACTCATCAAAAACAGGGCTGCCACTTTCTGTAACAAAATATACATGGTGATTCATCTTTTATGTCCTTTCGTGCAGCATAATAACTGATGTAAAATACACACACATTATAGGTTTTCTTCATAATAACATTCTATCTGACAGCCATTAGTGTAGCATTATAACATGTGAAATACACACACATTATATGTCTTATACATAATATTCTATCTGACAGCCATTAGTGTAACATAATAATTGATGTGAAATACACACACATTATAGGTCTTATTCATAACAACATTCTATCTGATGTGAAATACACACACATTATAGGTCTTATTCATAATAACATTCTATCTGACAGCCATTAGTGTAGCACTATAACTGATGTGAAATACACACACATTATAGGTCTTATTTATAAATAACATTCTATCTGATGTGAAATACACACACATTATAGGTCTTTTTATAAATAACATTCTATCTGATGTGAAATACACACACATTATAGGTCTTTTTCACAATAACATTCTATCTGATGTGAAATACACACACATTATAGGTCTTTTTCACAATAACATTCTATCTGATGTGAAATACACACACATTATAGGTCTTATTCACAATAACATTCTATCTGATGTGAAATACACACACATTATAGGTCTTATTTCACAATAACATTCTATCTGATGTGAAATACACACACATTATAGGTCTTTTTCACAATAACATTCTATCTGATGCGAAATACACAAACATTATAGGTTGTATTCATAATAACATTCTATCTGAGAGCCAACATATATTTTGCCAAATGAGGAAGGAGTGGATGTAGAAAACACAGATAACACAACCCTTGCTAATAGGAAAGATAGAGTATTAATACACGAACAAGTTTTTGCATATCATATGGATATCAGGTTTATAACACACAACTTCTTTTTCCACTACAATGATAGGCAAACAACATGCAGTACAGGCTTTTTCACAATAACTTCTATCTTCGATATAGTTCACAACCCATGACATGAAGACCAAAACAAACTGAGTGAGGAAAGTGGAACACAATAAACAGGAACAGACAGACGACAAGGACAGACTGAACACAGACAAGAGTCAGACAGGACAGACAAGAGACAGACTGGAGACAACAGACAAGAGACAGACAGACAGACTAGAGACAGACAGATTGTAGATACAGATCCAAAACAAGTGTGACTGCCCGCGCCCAAGCAAACAGGAACCAGAAGAACAAGAAAACCAATATAAGCGCATATCCAACAAAACAAGCGCAAATTTTCGGCCAACTAGCCTTTGTCAAGCGCGAACGCACGGTCACAAACAGATAACAAACACCAAACAATGGATAATAAACACGGGACTAAAAACTTCATTTGGTCCCCTTCTTACCTACTGGACGAGGTGGCAGGGAAGTGTTTAGTCCTGTTTTTATTATCCATTGTTTGGTGTTTGTTATCTGTTTGTGACCGTGCGTTCGCGCTTGACAAAGGCTAGTTGGCCGAAAATTTGCACTTGTTTTGTTTTGTTTTGTTGGATACGCGCTTATATTGGTTTTCTTGTTCTTCTGGTTCCTGTAGATACAGAGTTATACTTGAGACCACCTGGCCAGGTCAGTCTGAGCCATCTTCACTTACAGTCCTCTGTCAGGGGAGGTCAGTCTGAGCTATCTTCACTTACAGTCCTCTGTCAGGGGAGGTCAGTCTGAGCCATCTTCACTTGCAGTCCTCTGTCAGGGGAGGTCAGTCTGAGCCATCTTCACTTACAGTCCTCTGTCAGGGGAGGTCAGTCTGAGCCATCTTCACTTACAGTCCTCTGTCAGGGGAGGTCAGTCTGAGCCATCTTCACTTACAGTCCTCTGTCAGGGGAGGTCAGTCTGAGCCATCTTCACTTGCAGTCCTCTGTCAGGGGAGGTCAGTCTGAGCCATCTTCACTTACAGTCCTCTGTCAGGGGAGGTCAGTCTGAGCCATCTTCACTTACAGTCCTCTGTCAGGGGAGGTCAG
>CM060308.1:1379974-1399974 GCA_030674185.1 Monoplex corrugatus | reverse complement strand
TAGGAATACAGGTGGAATACAATTCCCTGTTCAATTAGAAATCAGACCTAGGAATACAGACAGAATACAATTCCCTGTTCAATTAGAAATCAAACCTAGGAATACAGGTGGAATACAATTCCCTGTTCAATTAGAAATGAAACCTAGGAATACAGGTGGAATACAATTCCCTGTTCAATTAGAAATCAAACCTAGGAATGCAGATGGAATATAATTCCCTGTTCAATTAGAAATCAAACCTAGGAATGCAGACAGAATACAATTCCCTGTTCAATTAGAAATCAAACCTAGGAATGCAGGTGGAATATAATTCCCTGTTCAATTAGAAATCAAACCTAGGAATACAGGTGGAATACAATTCCCGTTCAATTAGAAATCAAACCTAGGAATGCAGATGGAATATAATTCCCTGTTCAATTAGAAATGAAACCTAGGAATACAGACAGAATACAATTCCCTGTTCAATTAGAAATCAGACCTAGGAATACAGACAGAATACAATTCCCTGTTCAATTAGAAATCAAACCTAGGAATACAGGTGGAATACAATTCCCTGTTCAATTAGAAATGAAACCTAGGAATACAGACAGAATACAATTCCCTGTTCAATTAGAAATCAAACCTAGGAATACAGACAGAATACAATTCCCTGTTCAATTAGAAATCAAACCTAGGAATGCAGGTGGAATATAATTCCCTGTTCAATCAGAAATCAAACCTAGAAATGGAATGCAGATGGAATATAATTCCCTGTTCAATTAGAAATGACACCTGGAGCTCCAAATTCCCAGGCAGGTAGACCTCATTTACTTAACCTATGGGCCACTGTTCCACTCACCCCCTGTTCATCCAACTTCAGCAACTGTTCGGCAGTCTTGGGACCTGGCATGGCCTGTTTGAGACAGGAGGTTTGCACCTCTCCTAGCGCCACCTCCAGCACGTCTTTCACAGGCACACCTCGTGAACTGCTCAGTCGCCCCGACGACGGTACTGCGTCCTCCAGGATGGACCCTCGTAATGTCGTCAGCTACATGATACAACAAAATGACAATAAAAAAAATGCAATAACTCCCAAAATGAGAACAAAAACAACAAAACTGATAATCACAATAATAATAATAATAGTAATAATACATTCTGAATCACCTCACAAGTACACCACAATTGCTAGAACCTATACCAAGTGCAGCCTTAGAATCAACATTTACACAATTCTTTTCCCACAGCACTCCCTTCTCACAGACAAAACATTTTGAGAAGTATAAAAAAAAACAATAAAAAACAGAAAGAAAGAAAACAGCACCCCCATAACCCGCATCCCCTACAGTATAGATGTCAGTTCGCTGTGACCTGGATACCTGACTACCTGGCGATCAACAGTAGCTGAAGAACTGGAGGCCAAGAATCGCACATGGAATGCCATACTGATGACACAAGCACTAGCCTAGAATGGACAGGAGATTCCAATGATAGGCTGATAAAATACCAGTATCAAATATAGATTAGGTAAAACATAGTCTGGGACCTGGGCAGCTCATGGGTTTATGTGCAGGCTTAAGGCTTGTGCCGATCACCATACACATAGCACCTGTGACGTTAGTGCATATGAAATTCGTTCAGAGTGCGGAGACGTTGTCTTGAGAAACTGAAACTGAAACTTCATTATTTCCCTCTATGCCAATGGGCAGTAAGTTTGTATCATGTATACCTGACTGAAGTAACATGATACGAGAGTACTTTCCAGAAGAATGAGACCAACGAACTTATACATCAAAGACTCACCGGCAAAAAAAAAAAAAGATTCATTTCATCTGTTCGAAGTATTCACCTCCTGCTGCCACACAGTGTTACTCGGACATTAAGAACTGGATGACACACAATAAACTTCAGCTTAATGACGACAAAACAGAAGCTATCCTCATTGGCACCCGTCAGAAACTTTCTCAGCTGCCTCCTCTTTCTCTCCCATTATGTAACACATCAGTCCCAATTTCTGATTCAGCTAAAAACCTTGGTGTCTGCATTGACTCTACCCTCTCCATGAACAACTTTGTTTCTCAAACTGCCAGATCCTGCTACTATCATCTCCATCGTATAAAGCTGATCAGGAAGTATCTCTCTGTCGAAACAACTGCAAAACTCGTTCTCTCCTTCATAATGTCTCGCATTGACTATTGCAATTCACTCCTGTCTGGTCTTCCTGCCTCCACCATTCACATCCTACAGCGCATTCAAAACAATGCTGCACGCCTTGTACTCAAAAAGAAAAAAGCTGACCACATATCTACTCTCCTGACACAACTTCACTGGCTCCCTGTATCAAAGCGCATACAGTACAAACTAGACACCATGTGCTACAAAAGCCTCAATAACGCAGCCCCCGATTACCTGTCAAGCCTACTTGAGATCTATGTTCCCACACGTACCCTCCGCTCTGCCTCTGATCCTCTGACTTTTCGCTTTCCACGCACTAAGCTCAATACCTATGGTCCACGAGCCTTCTCTGTTTCTGGTCCACTCTCCTGGAACAAACTTCCTCTCTCAGTCCGTCAGCAACCTACTTTTGTCTCCTTCAAGTCCGCTCTCAAAACTCACCTTTTCTCTTCTGCATAAAATCCTAACCTCACTCAACCCTCCCCTCTGCAGCCTGTCTCCGCTCGGAGGGAATCACATGGTTATAATATATAATTGTATGCTATGCTCTCTATAATTTTCCATTGCTTTTATTCTTGCTTTTATTTTTTCTTTCTCCCCATTTATAGCCATGCGTGTGTGTGGGTGTGTGTGTGTGTGTGTCTGTGTGTGTGCGTGCATGTGTGTGCGTGCGTGCGTGCCTGCGTGTGTGTCTGCTTCAGCGCTTAGATTTGATTTTATCAAGATTTTGCGCTATATAAATATTGTAATTATTATTACTTCTGCATTCACTCGATCCACTGTAGAAATGCCGCTCTGTAGGCTTCTTTGGGTATATGTGACAGTTACTGGAAAACCGCTGTTCCCAAGGCCGTTCGGCTCTTGAAACTTCTTCCTGCCAGTGATTTCTTCAGATGTGGAAATAGGTAAAAGTCACAGGGTGCAAGGTCTGGGGAGTAAGCAGGGTGTGGCAAAGTATGGATGTTCTCGGTTGCAAGGTATTCTCGTACAAGCCTTGACTTGTGAGCATGTGTGTTATCATGAAGAATCTTGATTCCTCTCATGCCTGCGGTTGGTTGGGAAGTTGCATAAAACTTCTTGATGTCAGACAGTACTGAGTCTCTGCAGAACTTTCCCGTGATGGTCTCTCCTTGTTTGCATGGTTTCTGTAGCACGATCCCATTTGTGTTGAAAAAGATGGTGTATAACACTTTTGCGAACGTTGATGACGAGCGATTTGAGGAGGAATCCCACCTTTAGGAATCCAGGCCTTGTTCTGTGACTTTCTCCGAGGTTCATACATGTATACCCAGGTTTCGTCACCTGTTACAATTTCATCCAGCCGCTTAGGGTCGCAGTTCTTGTACATTTTCAGCATATCTTGGCAGAAACGTAACTTACCCCCCATATCTTCTGGCATCAAAATGTGACCGATCCATCTTGATGACACCTTCCTGTAGCCAAGCTGATTTCTTAGGATCCTCGATGCAGTTGACGAATGAATGTCGAGACAATCAGCGATCTCTTCAAGGCTGACTCTTGAATCAGCATCAACCATTGCCTTCACACTAGCCACTCACTTTTCATCGCACTTTTTGCTTTTTTGCATTTTCCCCCTGTTGTCTTCAGTGCTGGCCTGGCCACTTGCAAAATGTTTTACCCATCTGAACACAGTTGCTTTCGAAGGAGAAGAAGGTTGTCCCAAAGCTCTCATGTCCGCAAGTATTTCAGATGCATTCTTTCCGAGGGCGACACGTACCTTGATGTAGAGGCGATAATCCGCTGTTGAAAACACCATTTTCTTTGCCATTTTTCAAATCAGTGTGTGACAGGGCCTTGACATACACTGTCAGAACCGTAAGACGGATCAAAGATGAATAACGAAATCTGGCACAGAATTACATCATAGACAGATGTTTTCTGTGACTTATTTTTCCATTTTCTGTAAATGAGTTTTCAAGCCATACAGACATGGTTTCATTCTACTGGAAATTACCCCAGTACAGACCACAGTCTGACTGAGGTAACAGCACTGTTAACAGACGATGCAGCACTGACAGAGGCATAGTCTGACTGTCAGTATGCTGATCAGCATCCACTTACAGTATCTTCATGTAATAAACAATGTAAACAATGACTACATCCTGTGATAACAACGGTAACTATGCTGATCAGCATCCACTTACAGTAGATCTTCATGTGATAATGTAAACAATGACTACATCTTGCGATAACACACAATGCAAGTGTGACTCTATGTATACATTTACACCTGATTATGTAAATGATATCCAAATACACAGTTCAAAGTCAGCTTTATCCCCGTTGTTGGTGTATTCATCAGCATCCAATTACAATATTTTGACACTGAAGATTGTACACACTATAAACGATGACCCAATACACATATCATACCTGACTGGTTCTACAGATGATGCGGTACTGGTACTGGCCATAGTCAGCCTTGCCCAGGTTGTTGGTGCGTTCATCAGCATCCACTTTCTCCCTGCGTATACTGATGGCCACAGGACCCAGTTGATCATCAGTCCCAAACAAGTTCTGGTGATCTGTGCACACACACACACACACACACACACACACACCACACACCACACACACACAACACACACACACACCCCAACACACACACACACACAAACACAAAGATTCTCTTCATATCAGTGCACCAACAGACCTCAGTTTTCAGAACTTTGCCATTTCTGTTTCCATGCATTCCAGACAGATTTTCATGACCTATACTTACAATTCCTTCTTTATCTAAAATAAACAATGTGATCTGTACTTAGCCCGCTTAGCACGATGAGACACGATTGTGGCTTTACCGTCCAAACATGATGAGCCACCATCATGGCTTCATTCCAATCTCCCTCTGAATATTGTCCGATCCATACAGTGAATACAAACTAACCAATCAGAAGGCTTCTTCTGCACTGCCTCTGCCTTCATCCTTTCACATAGTTGCCATTTTCCTGTTTTCTTTGATTGATTTAAGAATACAAGTTTCTGCACAAAAATGAGTGAGACTGGAACTGAACCATGAGGTTGACATGTTGGGACTCTTGTTGACAGTAATTCTGGTGATGATTATGAGGTAAATATGGCTTTGGTTTTGGTTCTTAATGAACAAGAGAGATTCAAGCACATGATGAAGGGTATTTTTTAGCACATCAGTGAATGAGGGAATGGGGGTTGTTGTTCAGTTTGGTTTGTTAACATTGTATTTCTCATCACACATCCGCGGATGTGTTTTTTATTCAAACACTCTGTAATTTCATTTTCTCCTGCAAACAGGCATTTATTTTACTTTTATTGTGCAGTTCAGGATTTCCCCTTTCTAAGATATATTTTCTAGGAAATGTTTACATGACAGTAGCAAAAATTAAAAAACAGTACCCACTGACAAGTTGACTCCAGTAATTTTACGCCACTTTCTTACACACAGTACACTTTTAATTATGTATTCTACCAAGCAGGTTAAAAGAGCAAAAGAAAACTGAGAAAGGAAAGGAGAAATACAAAGTTATAAACAAGAGGACTGGTCAAGAAATCATGACTACAATGGAATATGGATCAAACAACACTGAAAAGACACCGACAAAACCTTGACAACAATAATAAAAAGAAAGCCCTTCAGCTTTTAAAAGACTTGACCAAAGAAAGATAAAGTCAAAACCAAACAGGACAAAGATGGCAACCATCTAACAGGAAACAGGCATCACCACACACACACACAATATGTCCCTGTACCATCACTACACACACACAATATGTCCCTGTACCATCACTACACACACACAATATGTCCCTGTACCATCACCACACACACACAATATGTCCCTGTACCATCACCACACACACACACAATATGTCCCTGTACCATCACCACACACACAATATGTCCCTGTACCATCACCACACACACACAATATGTCCCTGACCATCACTACACACACACAATATGTCCCTGTATCATCACCACACACACACAATATGTCCCTGTACCATCATCACACACACACAATATGTCCCTGTACCATCACTACACACACACACACACACAATATGTCCCTGTACCATCACCACACACACACAATATGTCCCTGTACCATCACACACACACAACACACACAATTGTCCCTGTACCATCACCACACACACACAATATGTCCCTGTACCATCACCACACACACACAATATGTCCCTGTACCATCACCACACACACACAATATGTCCCTGTACCATCACCACACACACACAATATGTCCCTGTACCATCACCACACACACACAATATGTCCCTGTACCATCACCACACACACACAATATGTCCCTGTACCATCACACACACACACAATATGTCCCTGTACCATCACCACACACACACAATATGTCCCTGTACCATCACTACACACACACAATATGTCCCTGTACCATCACCACACACACACAATATGTCCCTGTACCATCACTACACACACACAATATGTCCCTGTACCATCACACACACACAACAATATGTCCCTGTACCATCATACCACACACACACAATATGTCCCTGTACCATCATCCACACAACACACAATATGTCCCTGTACCATCACCACAACACACACACACATATGTCCCTGTACCATCACTCATCACACACACACAATATGTCCCTACGTACCATCATCCACACACACACAATATGTCCCTGTACCATCACTACACACACACAATATGTCCCTGTACCATCACCCACACACAATATGTCCCTGTACCATCACCACACCACACATATGTCCTGTACCATCCACTACACACAATATGTCCCTGTACCATCACCACCAACACACAATATGTCCCTGTACCATCACCACACACACAATATGTCCTGTACCATCACCAACACACACAATATGTCCCTGTACCATCACCACACACACACAATATGTCCCTGTATCCCAAAAATGTCCCACCATCACACACACACACATATGTCCCTGTACCATCACCACACACACAATATGTCCCTGTACCATCACCACACACACACAATATGTCCCTGTACCAATCACCTACACACACACAAATATGTCCCTGTACCATCCACCATCCCTCCACACACACACACAATATGTCCCTGTACCATCACCACACATACCACACAATATGTCCCTGTACCATCACCACTACACACACAATAGTCCTGTACATCACCACACACACAATATGTCCCTGTACCATCACACACACACACAATATGTCCCTGTACCATCACCACACCCACAAATTCCCGTACACACACACACACCATATGTCCCTGTACCATCACCACACACACACAATATGTCCCTGTAATCACCATCACAACATATGTCCCTACCATCACACAACACATATGTCCCTGTACCATCACCACACACACACAATATGTCCCTGTACCATCACCACACTCACACAATATGTCCCTGTACCATCACCACACACACACAATATGTCCCTGTACCATCACTACACACAGGAAACAGGCATCACCATACACACACAATATGTTCCTGTGGGATCATTCACACCATCACTACACACAGTAACAATGTCCCTGTCGGATCATTCACACCATCACTACACACAGTAACAATGTCCCTGTGGGATCATTCACACCATCACTACACACACAGTAACAATGTCCCTGTGGGATCATTCACACCATCACTACACACAGTAACAATGTCCCTGTGGGATCATTCATACCATCTCTATACACAGTAAGCATGTCCCTGTGCGATCATTCACACCATCACCACACACACAATATGTCCCTGTACCATCACTACACACAGTAAGCATGTCCTTGTGGGATCATTCACACCATCACTACACACACACAATGTCACTGTGGGGTCATTCACACCATCACCATACACAGTAATAATGTCCCTGTGGGATCATTCACACCATCACTATACACACACAATGTCCCTGTGGGATCATTCACACCATCACCACACACAGTAATAATGTCCCTGTGGGATCATTCACACCATCACCACACACAGTAATAATGTCCCTGTGGGATCATTCACACCATCACCACACACAGCATGTCCCTGTGGGATCATTCACACCATCACCACACACAGTAATAATGTCCCTGTGGGATCATTCACACCATCACTACACACACAATGTCCCTTGGGATCATTCACACCATCACTACACACACACAGTATGTCCCTATGGGATCATTCACACCATCACCACACACACACAGTATGTCCCTGTGAGATCATTCACACCATCACTACACACACACAGTATGTCCCTGTGGGATCATTCACACCATCACTACACACACAATGTCCCTGTGGGATCACTCACACCATCACCACACACAGCATGTCCCTGTGGGATCATTCACACCATCACTACACACAGTAATAATGTCCCTGTGGGATCATTCACACCATCACCACACACACAGTATGTCCATATGGGATCATTCACACCATCAACACACACAACTGGTATGTCCCTGTAATATTCACACCATCACTACTCACATGTCCCTGTGGGATCATTCACACCATCAGCACAGACAGTAATAATGTCCCCATGGGATCATTCACACCATCACTACACACACAATATGTCCCTGTGGGATCATTCACACCATCACTACACACACAATATGTCCCTGTGGGATCATTCACACCATCACCACACACAGTAGCAATGTCCCTGTGGGATCATTCACACCATCACCACACACACAGTAACAATGTCCCTGTGGGATCATTCACACCATCACCACACACAGTAACAATGTCCCTGTGAGATCATTCACATTATCACTTCATGCTGCATGTCCCATTTATCAGCACCTGAAGGAAATTTTCTGCTAGAAATGTCCTCTTTCCTCTCATTGGTTATCCTTCCCACCTCCTCCCCAGCCCTCATTAGTCCTTCGCTCTTTTTCTGCCTTGCAAGTTGACTCATCTGTTTTCCAGAAACACAACACTTCTGTCTACAGCTCTTTTCAACTTTCATTTGTCTACCCTTTACTGTGAACGTTATCCTTCTCCTCACTCCCTCATTCCCTCTTGTCTCGATGAGACAGTTGGTAAACAGCAGCTACAAGGTCAACTGTCCCACTTTAAAAACAAACAGCTGTTAACAGTGACAACAAAGTCAATTGTCCTACTTTTAAAAGAACACCTGTTCCAGTAGATATAAGGTCGTCTGTCCTACAAACAGCTGTTGCAGTGGCCACAAAGTCAATTGTCCTACTTGAAAACATCAACTTAAACACCAACACAACTCCTCGCTTCCTGACTCCTCATGCACAGGAATGTATTTCAATCAGTGGGGGGAAACTGTACAGGAAAGTTGTACACCCTTTCCATTTCCTGAATCCCATTCACAACTCAATCATAACAGGTTCCACTTGTACATGCTAAAGAGCCATTATAAGTAATTTCTATTCTTATTTCTAAGCAGGACCCTGTAACTAGTTTGAAGTCACATCCAGAGTGAGACAGGGTTGTGTTTCATCACCACTTCTGTTTACAGTTTACATGGACAAGTTCATGAGAGAAGCAAACCAAGACCCAGAAACTTTGAACAAGTTGTTTGCAGACAAAGAAGAAAGACACTGAACATCATCAGAACACCTGACAACCTTAGCGTAACATCAGTGGCACTAAATCAAACAAATTGATCAGTAAATTTTAGTATCTCAGCAGCATTTTCACAGAAAATGGAAGATTCAAAAGAGAGACTAAAATCATAATCCAGAAACGAAAGAATGTCCAGTATCAACCTTTCCCCACTCCTGAAACACCCCACTATCACAATGAAACAAAAGTCAATATATAGATATCACCAGCATCAGTTCCATTTTCATCCCCACACTGACACAGCAGTGCCAAACCAGACCCTGACACATACATCACACTTGTGAAATGCACTGTTTAAAAAAAGACCAGGTATGACATGATCTGATACACCAAGATCAAAGAAATGGGGCTAACAACACCAGTCCACTGTCGCTAACAGAATTAAGTGGACTGGTCATCTGACCAGAATGCCAAGGTATTTATCTGATTTCAGGCACTCATTTGCGTTTACAGCCAATAATCTGATGTATGATGCAAAGGGTGCCCGATGTTCTGCCTCCCGAAACCCAACTCCTGGTCCTCTTGGTGGATGACGGAAATATACACGGGGTTCTGCTGAACCTATGACCAAACTTGCAAGCTGGTAAAGCAACAATACTCAAAAGCTTACTTTTGTGGGGCCTTTTTTTTCTGTACGACCTTCAGTACACTGGATTCAAAATTATCATGTATCATGTGTGCCAATTCCATTCAACAAAGGAATAAATTAATTAACTGACCATGACTTCAATTTTCATACCCACCACCACCAATTTTCAGTGGGCAAGAAACATTTAACAATTTTTTTAAAAAAAAAAAAAAGAAAACACTGAATACAGGAAATAAAGTGAGCTTTCCTTTACTAAAAGGGCACACTTCAGAAATTACCAACCACGGTGATGAACCACTGAACAAGGAATAGTAAGTACTACGAGTATTGATTACTACAAATATTATGAACAGAAAAACAAAGAAGTAAAATCAGATTAATTTTTAAACTTACACACAATTTCAGTTTGTTTTTTTAAAATGGTGTCTCCACACTCAGAATAACTTCCGTATGCCATACGATGGGTCAGATCCAATCTGATCAGATCACATAAGCCCTATCTAAACCTGCCATAAACAAACACACAAAAACACTTTTTTCAAAGTTTAAACTACTGACTAGAGACCTCCCAGAAGCAGAATCTAATTCACAGAGAAAACCAAACCAATGAAATAATATCAATTGTTTCACAACTTACCATAGGAGTAGAAATAGTGTCTGTAATAGTAGGCTCCGTGGTCAACGTACTCTATGACATGACCGCGGTGTTTGACCAGAGGAGGCAGGATTTTGCCTGATGGGGAGGGGGAGGAGTCCAGTATGGCCACCCCACAACATGCAGGGTGTCGCACATAGGGACAGGGAGACATTGCACTAGAGTTGCTGTTGCTGGACGGGTTGTTATGGGTGGGGGTCAAGTGTTTGTAGGACGTCAATGGTGTGCCACCACTTAGCACCGACCCCTCACCACCGATCTCGTTACGGAAAAAGGGACACGACAGGACCAGGTCATTGCTCTTCCCGTCCCCTGCGTCATCTTCCTCCATGCCATCAACCATGTCTTTGTCATTGCTGATGGCGTAACTGTTGCGTTTGACAGAGGCGGCTGACGCCCCTGTGGTGATGTTCTTCATGTAGTTGGGCTGTGACTGGCTCTTACCCGACTTGCTCAGTCGTACACCCACACTCTGACAGTCAAAATGAACAAAGGCTTTTTGCCGCAGTCTCTCCTCCGATGCCAAATCCTCATTGCACTTATCGTCTGACTTTGTGGAGGAATCGCCCGTGTCATGCTTGCTGCTGGTTCCCCGCAGTTTCTTCAGGATGCTGGCACTGCTGCTGTCCCCTGTGATGGACTTGGCTCGCGTCTTTCTCTCCTTGCCCTTGGCCTTGTTCTTGGACTTTCCCTGGTCCGACCCCTCCTCATCCTCCTTCATTCCATTCACCACTTTCTGCTGCTGCAGCTGCAACAACTGTCGCAGGCGTGGCTCTCGTGGTGGGGAATGGCCATTTTTAAAGTCCTTCAACATATCAGCATAATTCTCCTGGCCAGCAGAGGCCAGCAGGTCCAGAGAGGAGGTGCTGCCATACTCGCGGTGAAGGGCAGGCGGGGGCAAGTCATCCTCTATACACTCCATGCTGTCCATCTCCAGGTTGCTGTTGCTGCGATACAACCCGCGACTGTTGCGCCGTGCACCACCCACTGTGGGGACTTTACTTACTGTAGCTGGGTGATTGGGATAACGCTGAGGAGGGGACGGAGAGGGAGGGGAGGCCAGGTTAGGTCTCTGAGGGGGGACAGGAGATTCTTTGGGTTTCCCAACAACTGCTGCCATGGGTTTGGCTTTGTGAGGGTCCACGGCATAGGTCTGAGTTCGAGTCCGCCCTGTATGGGGCCCATGAAATGTCCTTGAGCGCTGCCTGCCCGAGTTCGAGCCGATGCGCTCATTATAGGAGCTGCGCATGTCGATGATGCCCGCCTTCATCTTGGCGCGGTAAAAACTGTTGGAGGAGGCGGGGGCCAAACCACCATGTAATATGTCCTCCATGGACGACCTCTGGCCCTGCAGCTGACCCCCGACCCTGTCATAATGCTCCTGAGCCTGCTCCTTATCCAGGGAGCGGTGATAGGCAGAGGCAAGGGGGCTGGCTGACTGGTTAGGCCTGGCGTTGGCTGGCTGACCACCCCCATCAGCACTGGCCGAGTTCACCTGACGCTTGTAATACTCAACCGCTTGGCGAGCACGCTGCCGTATGGTCTCCAGCTCATTGGGAGGTTGGGACATTTTGTCATGTCACACATGCCACACAATAACACATGGCTCCGCATCAATTCGTCATGTCACACAGGCACACCGACACATGGTTACACATCAAACAGCAACGTTATAAAATTTCACAATCACTGGTAGTTCAGTCTTTCATGGCCTACAGTAGACAGCAGGACACCAGCTAAATATTTCACACAGCATGACACTATTGAAGTCTCACACAGCATGACACCAATTGAAGTCCTCACACAGCATGACACCAGCTGAAGTCCTCACACAGCATGACACCAGCTGAAGTCCTCACACAGCATGACACCAATTGAAGTCCTCACACAGCATGACACCACTGAAGTCCTCACACAGCATAGACACACAACTGAAGTCCTCACACAGCGTATCACCCTGAAGACACACACACAGTATAAGAATCACACAGATGATTATGTAGGGCGGTCCTGTCATGTAATCATCAATGGCCAGCTATAGGAGCAGACGCAGTCTACATCATATCACATGTCACCTACAGACAAACATATCACCTACAGACACATGTCTACATATCACCTACAGACACAGGTTCATACCATACCACACATATCACCTACAGACACAGGTCTATAAATACCATACCACACATAATTATCACCTACATACACAGATCTATACAATACCCAACATGTCACCTACATATACAGGTCTATACCACACCACACATCACCTACATATACAGGTCTATACCACACCACACATATCACCTACAGACACAGGTCTATACCACATGTCACCTACATACACAGGTCTATACCACACCACACATATCACCTACAGACACAGGTCTATACCATACCACACGTCACCTACAGACACAGGTCTATACCATACCACACATGTCACCTACAGACACAAGTATGTGTCACCTACAGACACAGGTCTATACCACATGTCACCTACATACACAGGTCTACCGTCTATACCATACCACACATGTCACCTACATACACAGGTCCATACCACACCACACATGTCACCTACAGACACAGGTCTATACCATACTACACATGTCACCTACAGACACTGGTCTATACCATACCACACATGTCACCTACAGACACAGGTATGTGTCACCTACAGACACAGGTCTATACCATGTCACCTACAGACACAGGTCTATACCATACCACACATGTCACCTACAGACACAGGTTTATACCACACCACACATATCACCTACATACACAGGTCTATACCACACCACACATGTCACCTACAGACACAGGTCTATACCACACCACACATGTCACCTACATACACAGGTCTATACAATACCACACACGTCACCTACAGACAGGTCTATACCACACCACAGTCACCTACACTACACAGGTCTATACAAAACCACACATGTCACCTACATGACAGGTCTATACCACACCACACATGTCACCTACACACACAGGTCTATACCATACACACACATCACCTACAGACACAGGTCTATACCACACCACACATCACCTACACACACAGGTCTATACCACACCACACATTCACCTACAACACAGGTCTATACCACACCACACATTCACACCTACACACACAGATCTATACCATATCACACATATCACCTACAGACACAGGTCTATACCATATCACACATATCACCTACAAACACAGACCTATACCATATCACACATATCACCTACAGACACAGATCTATACCACACCACACATGTCACCTACACACACAGGTCTATACCATACCACACACGTCACTTACATACACAGGTCTATACCATACCACACATATCACCTACACACACAGATCTATACCATACCACATATGTCACCTACAGACAGGTCTATACCGTATCACACATATCACCTACAGACACATGTCTATACAATACCCCACTATCACCTACAGACACAGGTCTATACCATATCACACATGTCACCTACATACACAAGTCTATACCATACCACACACATCACCTACACACACAGGTCTATACCATACCACACACATCACCTACACACACAGGTCTATACCATACCACACACGTCACCTACACACACAAGTCTATACCACATCACACATATCACCTACATACACAGGTCTTACCATACCACACACGTCACCTACACACACAGGTCTATACCATATCACACATATCACCTACATACACAGGTCTATACCATACCACACGTCACCTACAGACACAGGTCTATACCATACCATACACGTCACCTACATACACAGGTCTATACCATATCACACATGTCATCTACAGACACAGGTCTATACCATACTACACATGTCACCTACATACACAGGTCTATACCACACATGTCACCTACATACACAAGTCTATACACAATCACACATGTCACCTACAGACACAGGTCTATACCACACATGTCACCTACAGACACAGGTCTATACCACACACATCACCTACATACACAGGTCTATACCATATCACACATGTCACCTACATACACAGGTCTATACCATACCACACATGTCACCTACACACACAGGTCTATACCATATCATGTTCTCATCAATGGCACTTACTCTCAACCTGCATACCTGACCTGTGGTGTTCCACAAGGATCTGTCCTTGGCCCTGTTCTTTTCACTCTTTACACCTCCCCCCTGTCCACCATCATCAACTCCCACTCTATAAAACACCACTTCTATGCTGATGACACCCAACTTCAAGACAGTGACTCACCTGATAATATACAGCGCCTGTTGACTCGCACCACTGAGTGTTACTCGGATATTAAGAACTGGATGACACACAATAAACTTCAGCTTAATGACAACAAGACAGAAGCTATCCTCATTGGCACCCGTCAGAAACTTTCTCAGCTGCCTCCTCTTTCTCTCCCATTATGTAACACATCAGTCCCAATTTCTGATTCAGCTAAAAACCTTGGTGTCTGCATTGACTCTACCCTCTCCATGAACAACTTTGTTTCTCAAACTGCCAGATCTTGCTACTATCATCTCCATCGTATAAGGCTGATCAGGAAGTATCTCTCTGTCGAAACAACTGCAAAACTCGTTCTCTCCTTCATAATGTCTCGCATTGACTATTGCAATTCACTCCTGTCTGGTCTTCCTGCCTCCACCATTCACATCCTACAGCGCATTCAAAACAATGCTGTACGCCTTGTACTCAAAAAAAAAAAGCTGACCACATATCTCCTCTCCTGGCACAACTTCACTGGCTCCCTGTATCAAAGCGCATACAATACAAACTAGACACCATGTGCTACAAAAGCCTCAATAACGCAGCCCCCGATTACCTGTCAAGCCTACTTGAGATCTATGTTCCCTCACGTACCCTCCGCTCTGCCTCCGATCCTCTGACTTTTCACTTTCCACGCACTAAGCTCAATACCTATGGTCCACGAGCCTTCTCTGTTTCTGGTCCACTCTCCTGGAACAAACTTCCTCTCTCAGTCCATCAGCAACCTACTTTTGTCTCCTTTAAGTCCGCTCTCAAAACCCACCTTTTCTCCTCTGCATAAAATCCTAACCTCACTCAACCCCCCCTCCCCCCTCTGCAGCCTGTCTCCGCTCGGAGGGGAATCACATGGTTATAATATATAATTGTATATGCTATGCTCTCTATAATTTTCCATTGCTTTTATTCTTGCTTTTATTGCTTTTATTGCTTTTATTCTTTCTCCCATTTATAGCCGTGTTGTGTGTGTGTGTGTGTGTGTGTGTGTGTGTGTGTGTGTGTGGTGTGTGTGTGTGTGTGTGTGTGTGTGTGTTGTGCGTGTGCGTGCGTGCGTGCGTGCGTGCGTGTCTGCTTCAGCGCTTAGATTTGATTTTATCAAGATTTTGCGCTATATAATACTGTAATTATTGTAATTATTATATCACACATGTCACCTACAGACACAGATGTATACCATATTACACATGTCACCTACACACACAGGTCTATACCATATTACACATGTCACCTACAGACACAGGTCTATACCATACCACACATATCACCTACAGACACAGGTCTATAACATATCACACATGTCACCTACATACACAGGTCTTTCCCACATCATACATGTCACCTACATACACAGGTCTATACGGTATACCATACCACACATGTCACCTACAGACACAGATGTATACCATATTACACATGTCAACTACAGACACAGATCTATAACATATCACACATGTTACCTACAGACACAGGTCTATACAATACTACACATGTCACCTACAGACACAGACCTATACCATATCACACATGTCACCTACAGACACAGACCTATACCATATCACACATGTCACCTACAGACACAGATCTATAACATATCACACATGTCACCTACAGACACAGATCTAACCATACCACACATGTCACCTACAGACACAGGTCTATACCATATCACACATATCACCTACAGACACAGGTCTATACCATGCTACACGTTACCTACAGACACAGGTCTATACCATACCACATGTCACCTACAGACACAGGTCTATACCATATCACACACGTCACCTACATACACAGGTCTATACCATACCACACATGTCACCTACACACACAGGTCTATACCACACATGTCGCCTACAGACACAGGTCTATACCATACCACACATGTCACCTACAGACACAGATCTATACCATATCACACATGTCACCTACAGACACAGGTCTATACCATATCACACATATCACCTAAAGACACAGATCTATACCATACCACACACGTCACCTACAGACACAGATCTATACCATATCACACATATCACCTACAGACACAGATCTATACCATATCACACATGTCACCTACATACACAGGTCTATACCATATCACACATGTCACCTGCAGACAACGGTCTATACCATATCACACATGTCACCTACAGACAACGGTCTATACCATATCACACATGTCACCTACAGACAACGGTCTATACCATATCACACACATCACCTACAATACAGATCTATACCATATCACACACGTCACCTACAGACACAGGTCTATACCAACACATGTCACCTACAGACACAGGTCTATACCACATCACGTCACCTACAGACACAGGTCTATACCATATCACTACAACACAGTCACCATATCACAGACACAGAATCTATACCATATCACACGTCACCTACAGACACAGATCTATACCATACCACACATGTCACCTACAGACACAGATGTATACCATATCACACGTCACCTACATACACAAATCTACCTGTTACCTATAGACACAGGTCTATACCATATCACGCATGTCACCTACGGACACAGGTCTACAACACATCACACAAGTTACCTACAGACACAGATCTATAACGTATCACACATGTTACCTAGACACAGATTTGTAACATATCACACATTTCATCAAGACATACATCCAGTGACCACAGAAGGATCCACTGCCAGAAAAGCTGGACGTGAATGGCAGGGTTCATGAGTTGGAGAACTGTAGTGGAGTGGAGTGGAGTGAAGACGCAGAACTGAGGACATCACTGGCAGGGTTCCGGTGTATCGCACAACACTTAAGCAGATTGGAGACACAACACTGATGATGGATCACTGGGGTAATATACTAATAACAATCTTCAGTCAGCAGCCATTAGGATGCTCCACACTGGACTGCTCATAGACTGAATATCCATCCAAGAGGCTACAGATCACACACTATGGGTCCATCGTGAGCCAATCACAAGACACACACCATCAGCAGGTTGGCAGAAGACCGAGTGATAAGGGTGAGGTCAGCAGATTCTTACAGAAGCCAGATGTTGAAAATCAGCGGGTGGAGGGGGTGGGTCTTCATCAGATCAACTGGAGCTGGAGTGTGATGTCTGTTTCTGGCTTTGTTCCCTCCTGAGTTATCTGCCTGTCTGCAACACACACAACACACCAAGCCGGTCAATGACAATGGCACACCAGCACAGAATGACTGAGTGATGTAACATACAAGTGATGTAACATACATTATATGATACATCAAGTGATAGGATACATACCCACTGAGTGACCTATGGTAAATCAAGTGATATGATATGCCCCACTGAATGACATATGATATGATATGATACATCAACTATGATAATTGATATACTTCACAGACTTACATGTGATACATTATATCAGAATACTACCGAACACCACTACTGTGTCAATGATATACCACTGCTGCCAGTGATCAGAGATCAAAGACCGACAGGTAAACATGGTCTAACTGATCAAAGTGTCCATGGTGCCCTGAATGCGGTGTCACAACACCTCTGTTTAAATTTCAATTAGATCTTCACAATAACCATCTAAAAGTCAGTCAGACCTGCTCTGAAGACCCATCGTCATCAATGTGATCTGTGTTTGTTTGAGTGAATGGTGAGTGTTGTGTTTGTTTGAGTGAATGGTGTGTGTTGTGTTTGTTTGAGTGAATGGTGTGTGTTGTGTTTGTTTGAGTGAATGGTGTGTGTTGTGTTTGTTTGAGTGAATAGTGTGTGTTGTGTTTGAGTGAATGGTGTGTGTTGTGTTTGAGTGAACGGTGTGTGTTGTGTTTGTTTGAGTGAATGGGTGTGTTGTGTTTGTTTGAGTGAATGGTGTGAGTTGTGTTTGAGTGAATGGGGTGTATGCGTGTCAGTGGGTGTATGTGTAAGTGTCCAAGCGTAGTGGGGGTATTGCGCATATACATATCATATGGGTGTGCACGAATATTTTGCGCGTGTGTATGTGAGGGCATGATTGTGTATGCATGTCTGAAGTTTGTATGGAGTTTGTCCATGGGGGATTCATGGCACTTGAGCAATTCCTTATGAGCTGCACCCAAATCTGCCAGCAATCATCTAGCAGACTCCTTCCTTCACCATGTGTAGAACTCATGTATACATGCATAGTGCAAGGTCTTGAAATCGGGAGGCAGGGGAAGAAGGAAACTAACAAATGTTAAGCTGACACCACCAGAATGAATGAAGCATAAAAATGAGCAGCCAGCTAAAAGGCCAGTGTATAATGCTGAGAGGTGGGATTGAACTTAAGACGTTAGATGGAAGTCTGCATACATTTTAAAGATTCACTTTCTGTGGTGGATGTTGTTATTTTAGGGTTGTTTCGTTTTGTTGTATAGATACATGTATGTAAGTTTGCATACACTTTTTAAATAAATCATTTTTTGTGGTGGATGTTGTTTTGTTTTGGTTTGGTTTGGTTTGGTTTTTGTTTTGTTTTGTTTTGTTTTTGACCAATCACCACATATTTTGAAGTGGATAACTGATTAAAAAAAGTTGATTTTTTTTTCTTCTTTATCACTCTATTATCACAGTTTCTCTGTTTTCATCATAGCATTAACTTATTAAGCGTTGTCACG